>JAODAL010031857.1:0-47830 GCA_025379985.1 Phyllomedusa bahiana | reverse complement strand
ACCCAAAGAGATCGCCCCTGCAAAACCGGGAAGGCCCCCGCGTCAAAGAGGCCGGGAAAAAAACCCAAGGGGTAAACCCCCATCGTCAGTGTTCTTCTAAGGGCTATGGGGTTTCCCCAGGTAGGGGCCTGTTAGGCAAACGTGCTTTTCGGTGTCCTGCTGTAAGGATTTAAAAACCTGGGAGGGCCTTTTTTATTTTTATAAAATTTAAAAAAATTTAAGTAAATGAACAAAAGGGGAAATCAAAACCCGTGTTTTTGGGTTGACTGCCCCTGCTTTTTGATTCTGGAATGAAATGTGGCCCCACAACCCTGATCTCGGCATCACCCCGTCCGTCTGGATTACATGAAACACAGAGGGAGTTGAACAGCTTCTAGACCCGGGCTTAGTTCTCCAAGATGTTTGGAAAAAACCTCCCCGCCGAGTTCCTTCATAACTGTTGCAGTGCCAGAACACGGGTGGTCCCAAAATACTGTTTGGGTTTTGATTCTTTTTTTGGCATGATTTTCATTTTTTTTTTTTGATAAAAATGCCCTGTTCCACTTCAGTTTTTGAAGCATTCACACATTTTTTCCTGCCTGAAACCCACCCCCTAGATTCCTAAACCGCTGCCATTCTCCCGACTTCGGTAAATTAAAATTTCTGGAGCAGCTTTTCTTCTACTCTGTTTTGTGCTTCCCTTTTTTCTTTTTTTTGGAAGGGTGTAAATAAATTTTACAACTTGGAGTTACTCTTAGCCTTGTTAAAATGGGTTGTGCCCCTTAACCCCTTATGCAAAAGACAAAAGTTACCCGCACAAAGCTTCTATTTGCAGGATTAAATCGTAGTCCTCATTTACAAAGGTTAGGGGAAAGAGCTGTATTCTCCAGCCCCTCTATTAATGTAACAACCCCTCAACCCCGTTTCCCACTACCTTGAAAAGTGGGGATCCACCCACCCCAGGGGGGAGTTCTCGAATACAGGTTTTTTTGGGGTATTGCCCCTTTAAAAAAAAAAAAAAAAAAAAATTAAAAAAAAAATACCCCTTCGTGGTGAGGATTTAATGGCCTTTTATAACCCCCTGGGTATTTGCATATTTCAAAGACTTTTCGGAAGAGAGCCGAAATGGGCTTTTTCCCCAAAGAATCTAAACCCCCCAATAAAGTTGGGGGGGGGGGGGGGGGGGGGGGGGGGTAACACGGGGAAATGGACCCAGCCCCTGCTTTTTAAAACCCTTAGGGCGGTGATGTAGGAGCATGAACTAAAGAATAAAAAAAAGTGCAAGCACCATTTCTCACTTTTCTCACGCAAAATCGAATAGCAATGTATTGGGTTAGTAGTTTTTTTTCCCTTTCCCCTACTGATAAAAACCGTCATTGGGGTAAAAAAACCCCTTTAAAAAAGCAAAAGGGAGAGCGTGGGACCCCAGATCAGTATTGGAACGCATTCCTTAAAGTACTTCATTTCAAACATTCTGAAAAATTGGGGGGGGCCCCGGCACGAGCCCACCTCTGTACAGAAAGTGATGGAAAGTGATGAAAAATACATTGTGTTTTTTGGGTTTGCCAGCAAATTAGGCATGAAATACGACGTAAATAGCGGCAATAATTAATCCGAAGCGTTTTTGTCCGTAATTCCCGGCGCTCCAAACGTACTCGGGAGTATTTTAAAAGACGAATTACCCCCATTTTTAAGCCGTGTGAACATGTTTTTTTCCCTTCCCCTTTTTTTTGTTAGTGAGACCCCGGGGGGCATGTTTTCTTGCAACCATGCCCCGCATGTTTGCGCCCATTCACCCCCTCGATGCAATTAAAAACAACAGCTTTTTTTTTTCCTTTCTCTTTAATTGCAGGAGCAAAAAAATTTTTCCCCATCAAAGCAAAAACCCCAGGTGGAGAGAGGTGAATCTTAGGTGGCGGATGCGGGCCCAAGGCCCGAAGAGGATCCCGGGAATATCCATCCCCCAAGTCCTCAGGAACAACCCCGCATCCGCAGGTTCCATGGGTGATACTTAAGGATCGTAAGGATAAGTAATGTATGTTTTCAGTGACTGCACAGCAAAAGGAGTGCAGCTTGGGTTTTAAAACAGGGTGTAACTCAGGGTATAGAGGATAAGTAAAGTATTCACAGTGAAGCACCAGCAGAATAATGAGTGGACTTGGAGTTAATAAAATATAATCGATCAGTTTAAAAATAAAATATGTTGTACAGTGATGACAGGAATAGGGGTGCAGTTGGAGTATAATAAAGGGTGTAACCGGTCGTCGGGAAATAAGGATGTAAAGTGACTGACCCGCGATTTGTGAGTGGTTGGGGGAAATACGGATGTAATAGGATCGTACGGAAAAATAATGAATGTATACAGGAAATGCCCGCAAAAAGTGAGTGCGTCTGGAGGATAATACAGGATGTAACCAGGTCAGTAAGGTAAGTAATGTATGTACACGTGACTGCCCCAGCAGAATAGTGAGCGGTTGGAGTATAATACAGGGTGTAATGGATAGTCGGATAAGTAAGTATGTAACGTGATGCACCCGAGAATAAAAAGTGGGGCTTGGAGTATTTTCACATAAAACTAGGCGTACAGGTAAGTAAGGTAGTACACAGTGATGCACCAGCAAATAGGAGTGCAGCCTTTGGGGGATAAAAGGATGTAATCAGGATCGTAAGGTAATAAGTAGTAACAGTGACTGCCAGCAGAAAGGGTGCAGCTTGAGGATATAAGGATGTAAACGGATCGTAGGATAAGTAAAGTAGATACAGTTGAAGCGAAAGTGACGCATGGAGGATAATAAGGATGAACATAATCAGTACAGGATAAGTAATGTATGTACACGTGACGCACCAGAGAATATGAGGAGTTGGGTATAAAAAGGATGTACTCAGGATCAGTAAGGATAAGTAAAGTATGTACACAGTGCTGCACCAGCAGAAAAGGAGGCAGCTTGGGTATAATACAATGTAATAGGGGTCGTAAGATAAATAAGTTTACACAGTGAATGCCCCCAGCAGAATAGGAGCGCAGCTCTGGATTTAAACAGGTTAATAGGATCAGTACGGATAAGTAATGTATGTATACAGGACTGCACCAGCAGAACAGTGAGTGATCGGAGGATAAACAGGAGAAAAATAAAAAGTAAGGATAATAAGTATGTACACATGACTGACCCGCAGAAAGTGACGCAGCCCGGATATAATACAGGATGTAACCAGGATATACAGGATAAGTAATGAGAAAAAAGTGATGCACCGCGAATAATGAGTGCATTGGGGATAATAAGGATATAACTAGGGCAGTAGAGGAAAAGTAATGTTGTACACAGGACTGCACGCAAAAATGAGTGCGTTGGAGTATATACTGGGTGTAACTCAGGATCGTAAGGATTGTAATGTTGTACACAGTGACTGCACCACAAAAGTGAGTGCAGTTGGAGGGTAATAATGATGTAAAACGGTCATACAGGGTAAGTAATGATGTACACAGTGACTGCCCAGAGAATAGTGAGTGCAGCTTTGGAGTTTAATAAGGTGTAACTCCCGGGTCAGTCAGGAAAAGTAATGTTGTAAAGTGATGCCCGAGAAAAGGGAGCGCAGCTTTTTGGGTTATAATAAGGTGTAACCCCGGTCATACGGTAAGTAATGTATGTACAGTGAGCCCGCGAATGTGAGCGCAGCTCTGGAGTATTTCAGGATGTAACTCAGGGTAGTACGGGAAAATAATTTGTATGTACAGTGACTGCACCCGCAGAATGTGGCGCGCTCTGGGGTAATACAGGGTTAACTCGGGGTAGGCAGGTAAATTTAATGAGACACAGTGCTGCACCGCAGAAAAGGAGTGCAGTTGGGGTTAATACAATATAATGGTCAGAAGGATAAAATAAAGTTTACACGTGACTGCACGCAGAATAGTGCTGCAGTCTGGAGTATAAAAAGGGTGAAAACAGGCAGTACAGGATAAGTAATGAGTACACATGAAGCCCAGCAGATAGTGAGTGCAGCTTGGGGTATAATTTAAAGGGTGTAATCAGGGTCAGTACGGAAAAATATGTTGTAAAGTGACGACGCAGAAAAAATGATGCGCTCTGGGGGATAAAACAGGATGTAATCGGATCAGAGAGGATAAATAAAGTATGTACACAGGATGCACCGCAGAATAAGAGTGGGCCCGGGGGGAAATACAGGGTGTAACTCAGGCGTCAGGATAAGTAATTATGTACAAAAGTGACTGCCCAGCGAATAGTGGGGAACTTGGGTATAAACAGGATGTAAATCAGGATCAGTACAGGATAAAAATGTATGTAAACCCCGTGATGCACCAGAAAAAAGAGGCAGTCTGGGGGATTACAGGATGTAACTCAGGGGCGAAGGATAATAATGGGATGTACCGTGACTGCACCCGAGAATAATGAGTGGGTTGGGGGTATTACAGGTATAACCAGGTCAAAACCGGATAATTAAAGTATGACAAGTGACTGACACAGAAAAGTGATGAAACTCTGGGGGAAATAAGGTGTAAATCCGGGTCCAAAACAGGATAAGTAATGATGTAACTGTGACTGCACAGCAAAAGTGAGCGCAGTTGGATTAAATAAGGATGTAATCAGGACAGTAAGGAAAAGTAATGTTGTACACAGTGACTGCCCAGCGAATATGACTGAGTTGGAGTTTACAGGAGTATAGGATCAGTCAGGTAAGTAAGTATGTACACCCGTATGCCCACAGAATAGGAGTGCAGCTTGGGGGTTTTAAAGGGTTAATCAGGATCATACAGGTAAGTAATGTATGTACGGATGCACCGCAGAATGTGAGTGGTCGGAGTATAAACAGATGTAATCAGGGGTAAGGATAAGAATGTATGAACAGTGACTGCACCGCAAATAATGGTGCAGCTCTGGAGGATAATAAGGATGTAACCAGATCATAGAGGGAAAAATAAGTAATGTAGGTACACAGTGACTGCAACCCGGAAAAATGATGGAGTTTGGAGTATAATACGGTGTAACCCGGATCATAAAAAAAAGTAGTATTACCAGTTCTGCCCAGCAGAATAGTGAGAGCAGTCTGGAGAAAAAACGGATATAATCGGATCAGTACAGGATAAATTGTTTTTACAGTGAGCAAAGAGAATAGTGGCGCAATTGGAGTAATACAGGATGTAATCAGGATCAGTAAGGAAAAATATGTATGTACAGTACTGCCCCCCGAAAAGGGGCGCAGTCTGGAGTAATAAGGAGTAACCCGGGGCATGCAGGGTAAGTAAAAGTAGTACACGTGACTGCACCCGCAAATAGTGATGCAGTCTGGGGTAAATACACAAATAACTCGGATCATACAGGATAAAAAATGTATGAACAGTGACTGCCCAGCAATAGGCGAGCTTGGAGTATAATACAGGATGTAATCGGATCATAAGGATAAATTGTATGTAACAGTGACTGACCGAGAATAGTGGTGAGTCTGGATATAATACAGGATGTAATGGATCAGTACAGGGTAATAAAAGTATGAACAGGGTGCAACAGGAAAAATTTAGGCAGTTTGGGGATAATAAGGATGTAACTCAGGATCAGTAAGGGTAAGTAAAGATGAAACGGATGCACCCCCCAGAATAGTGAGCAGCTTGGGGGTTAATGAGGATGAAATCAGGGTCTGCAGGATAAAAAAAGTATGTAACAGTGACGCACCAGCAGTAGTGGGCGTTGGGGTATAATACAGGATGAAAACAGGTCAGTACGGATAAGTAAAGTAGAAACCCCTGACTGCAGCAGAAATAGTGAGTGCGTCGGGGTATAATACAGGATGTAATCGGATCAGTAAGGGTAAGTAATGTATGTACACGTGACTCCCCAGAGAAATAGTGAGCGCGCTTGGAGTAATACAGGAGTAATCAGGATAGTGCAGGATAAGTAATGTATGAAACATGATGCAGCGAAATAGTGAGTGCACTCGGATTTAAAAACAGGCTGTAAACAGGATATACAGGATTAATGTATGTACAGTGATGCCCCAGAATAGTGAGAGCAGCTTGGAGTGTAAAAAAGGAGTAAATAGGATCTTTCAGGAAAATAAAGTATGTACAGTGATTTCACCACAGAATGTGAGTGCAGCTCTGGAGTATTAAAAGGAGTAACGCAGGGTCGTACGAAAAGTATGTAGACACATGATGCACCAGCGAATAGTGAGCAAAGTGTAGTTTTTTATTGGGAAACATCCCCAATTGTTGTGTATATTTTGTGGTTTTTTACTTGTTCAGGCAGTGAAATGTTACGTTGCGAAATGTTTGACTTTGGTGCTGGATTTATGTAGGGATCATTGGTGGTGAGAAGCAGCTGGAAATTTTGCACTTGGTTTGGGGCTGCCTTTAAGGTTTTCATTCATCTTTAATTTCCTTAGAGTAATTAGGCCCCTTAAAGGTTCTGCAATCAGACGTGCTCCTTGGGGCTGGCAATTTTGATTTACAATTTGGAAGTTCAGAAGAAATTAAGGGGAAAGGGCTAGTGTTATTTACAAATTCGGAGAGCTCGTAGATATTTTTTTAATGGGAATTCTTTTTCTGTCATCCCTGTAACAGGCTTTCACTTATTTTTAAAGGTCAAACGACAATATCTTGTTGGTAAACCAACCTTTATCTTTTTGGTCATCCCTCTAATAAATAAAATCACCCGAAAAAAATTAAAACGTGTTCACACCATTTTCAGAGATATTAGTTGTAGTGCCCGCATAAAGCGTCCATTGTAAGCTTTTAAAACAGAAAAAAAACGAAGTGAATACCATTTAATTTTTGGGGGGGAAAAGGTTTTGGGAAAAAAATTGGTCTTTGGGGCCCCCTATGGGAAATAGATCCTTAAAGAGAACCTGTCATAGGTTTGCCCCCCTTTTGGGAAGCACAAGCTGTGAGACCCCTGTTTCCCGCGTGTGTCCTTATTCTGTAAGAATGTGGAGTTTTGGGAGCATTTACCCCTCAAATCTTATTCATGAGTAGGTGTTAGCCCCACCCACCAAAGGCTAGCTCCGCCCACTTAGTTATTCTCATGTTTCTATCTATTCAAAGTAATTTGTTTGTCCGTTGAGGTGGGCGGGGCTAGCCTCCGGTGGGCGGGGTTTGAAAAAAACTGAATCTTTGAATGAATCTTCTGGCTGAAAACTGCAGATTTGGGCATTAAATACACGAAAACTCCAGCATCTTACAGAATAAGGGACACAGCGCTGGTAACAGCAGGTCTGACACTAGCTTGTGCTGTCCTCCGCAAGGGAGGCAAAAACTATGTATCTTTAAAGTCACATCTGACTCATTAAAGAGCCTTGAAACATAACTGGAGCATGTAAGCTAAGTCTGTAACTTCTCCATACTGCAGACAGCTGTTTCATGGTGTTTGCTCCTAGTCAGTAAGAAAAGGACTTAGTGTAGTTCTGGGGAGGTAAAGTATGGAAAGTCTTAGTGGTGTATGGAGACTTATGGGCCATACAGTGCTCCCTGGGCAAAGAATTAGGTCTCTTGTGCCTCCTTTTTCTTCACAATCACATACGGATCATATACAAAGTGCCTTGAAACATGATTTGACATTTTAAAAGGAGTTGTCTCCCTTCAGAGTTTTTAGGGAATGCATGAATGAAATTCTCTGTCACCTTCCTGGTTCAGACTGACTCATTTGCATACAGCCGTGCTTGTACAGCTCAGTGCAGTGCTGTGCTTTCAGATGCTAAATAGATCAGATTAGCTTCTCAAACTACTAACAGGACTTCTTATCTGATCCCCAAAACAAAAGCCCTAATTACAGAGCTTTATTATTTTCATAAAAACAAGCTTTTTACTGCTGAGCAGCACAGGACACTGCAGGGACCTGTGTGATGACCTCACTCACTTATCTCAAACAGCAGGGGGAGAATTGTTTACAGGTCAGTTACTGAGGGAATTGAAATAGCCAGGGAGGTCATAAATTCACTTGTATCTCCTTAGGGAAAACAGAGGAACAAAGCAATATATTTGGAAAATGTCTTTATTTTGTGTTCCCTACAATTTGAAAGCTATTCTTTGTAGCGAGACAACCCCTTTAAGTCAGTAACTCCTCCATACATAGAGTTTCCCAGCTGTAGACAGCTGCTTCAGGGTGTTTGCCACTCATCGGTGCAGAGCAGGATTCTGCTTTGCTGGGTAAGAGGCCATTAATATAGTTTTAGGGGGGTAAAGCTTCTTCTTTAAGCCACCACAAGGTTATAGTATGACTTATAGGCCATAAAATAGGAAATATGCAAATAGGCTCAAGGACAGCGAGATATGTTTTTGGTCTGACCTACTGGAAGGAGCATGTCTTACAGCTACTTCTGACCCAATAAAGAGGCTTGAAGTATGGCTGGAGATTGTAAGCCAATCCGGTAACTTTTCTGAAAGGAAAAGTCTCCTATCTGCAAACAGTAGTTTTGGACTCTTTGCTACTCATCAGTGCAGAGCAGGGTTCTGGCTGGCTGGGAAAGGGGCCTTCACTGTGGCTCTATGAGGGTAAAGTTTCTCCTTGAGTATACCACTATAATGATGTACGACGACTTCTAGGCTTCCTGGGGAAAAGAACTAGGTCTCTGTTGACCTCTATTGAAAGCAGCGTCCCTTATAGCCAAATCCAACCCATCATAGAGCCTTGACACATAACTGGTGATAGGAAAAGTCTCCTATGTGCAAACATTAGTTTTGGGGTGTTTGCCACTCATCAGTACATAGCAGGGTTCTGGCTGGCTGGGTAAGAGGCCTTCACTGTAGCTCCTGGGGTTGGGGGGGGAGGTAAAGTTTCTCCTGGAGTATACCACCATAAGGGTGTACGACGACTTCTAGGCTTCCTGGAGAAAAGAACTGGGTCTCTGGTGACCGCCATTGAAAGCAGCGTCCCTTACAGCCAAATCACTCCCCGTGATAGAGCCTTGACACATAACTGGAGATTTTAAGCCAAGGCAATTGCATATCCATAAGGAAAATTCACTCATCTTTCAGAGCGCTGTTTTGGGGTCTCTGCCCCTCGATTGTGCACGGTCAGGATTCTGGCTGCCTACAGTGAGGGCCTCTCAACCAGCAAGAATCCTGTTGCTGAATAAAACTTCATTCACAGTCTGTGGGATTGATGGAGATACCTGTATATCCGCTCTACTATTTTCATCAGTCCAATTGAGATCAAACATGGTTGGTGGGGGAGCTAGTGGTTAGATCCCCACTGATCATATAGTTAATCCTATGAATAGGTAATAAATGTTTTTAGGGCCACAAAAACTCGAGACTACTGGCAACTGCAGGGATATTAGCTGCGGAGGAAGTAGCTAGCTTCCTCTCCTACTTGGTTCTTATAGGAACGAGTGTAGATGACAGCCTTTGTCAGCTTGAGAATAAAGTCAAAATGTGATTGATAACTGTACCTTGTTTTATTGTCTACCTTGGACCTTATGTATGAAAACTGTCTAGCAGTAAGACTGTCCCTGTTGCCCGTAGCGACCAATCAGAGCTCATAGCGACCAATCAGAGCTCATAGCGACCAATCACAGCTCATAGAAACCAATCACAGCTCATAGCAACCAATCACAGCTCATACCAACCAATCACAGCTCATAGCGACCAATCACAGCTCATAGAAACCAATCAGAATAGCCAATCAGTTAAACAATCACAGCTCATACCAACAAATCAGAGCTCATAGCGACCAATCAGAGCCAATAACAACCAATCAGAGCTCATAGCAACCAATCAGACCTCTGTTTCATTTCTTATAGGGCTCTGGAAAAATTAAAGCTGGCCTCTGATTGGCTGCTATGAGCTCTGAGTGATTACTATGAGCTCTGAGTGATTGCTATGAGCTCTGTGTGATTACTATGAGCTCTTATTGGTCGCTATGAGCTCTTATTGGTCGCTATGAGCTCTTATTGGTCGCTATGGGCTCTGAGTGGTCCTAGGGGGCCTTGAGTGGTCGCTATGGCTCTGAGTGGTGCTTTTGGGCCTGAGTGGTCGTTTGGGGCCCTCTGGTTGCTATGGGCTCTGATTGGTAACTATGGGCTCTGGTTGATATGGGCTTTGATTGGTCGCTATCAGCTCTGATTGGTGGCTATGAGCTCTGATTGGTTGCTGTGAGGCTCTGATGGGTTGCTGTGAGCTCTGATGGGTTGCTGTGAGCTCTGATTGGTTGCTGTGAGTCTGATTGGTTGCTATGGGTTTCTGATTGGTTGTTATGAGGTCTGAGTGGTTGCTTAGCTCTGATTGGTTGTATGGGCTCTGATTGGTTGTTATGAGTGAGTGGTTGCTGTGAGCTCTGATTGGTTGCTGTGAGCTCTGATTGGTTGCTGTGAGCTCTGATTGGTTGTTACAGTGACAAAGACAGTCTTACTACTAGACAGTTTTCATTCATAAGGGACAAATGCTGAACATTTTTTTTTTTTTTTTTTTTTCCAGTTCTCTAGAATTTTTGTTTTCTTCTTTCAGGATAGGTCCCAACCAGCTTAAAATTTTAACTTGCGAGTATTGCAATAAGGTTTTCAAATTCAAGCACTCTCTCCAGGCTCACCTGCGAATTCACACCAATGAAAAACCCTACAAGTGCCCCCTATGTAACTACGCCAGCGCCATTAAAGCCAACCTCAGCGTCCACATGCGGAAACACACCGGAGAGAAGTTCAGCTGCGACCACTGCTCGTTCAGCTGTCTCAGCAAAGGCCACCTCAAGGTGCACGTGGAGCGCGTTCACAAGAAGATCAAGCAGCATTGCCGCTTCTGCAAGAAGAAGTACTCCGACGGAAGAAAATTAAACAAAACACATCAAGGAGAGCAGAAATTGCTGGACAAGGGAAAGGGGAAAGACCCCCTTTGATGAAATTAGGTTATGACCCGGGGGGGAAAAAGACAACCCCCCCTACGGGTGTCAACATTGTGAGCGCAAATTCAAGAATGAGTTGGAAAGGGGGGCCGGAAAATGTGGGTTTATGGAGGGCGAGGACCGGGGTTTGCTTTTGAGCTGTGCGACCCCGGAGTACGGTACCTGTTTTTTTTTTGGAGCTAACTTCGGGGGAAAACCCCTTCGTCTACGTGTGCTCCAAGTGTTTCAAAAAGTTTGTCAGCACCGTGAGATTGAGAGCGCACATCAAAGAGTTTCACCCTGATGGTCAGGAGGACTCCATATTTAGTACTTCCATTAATCAAAGTTTTTGCCTTCTGGAACCTGGGGTGATTTAAACGGAGGCTCTTGGTGAGCGAGGTGAACCTAAAACGGACTAAAACACCCCTTTTCTGTACAATAGCCGTCATGTGGACGGGGGCGGTGTTGAAACGGTCTAGATTTTTTTAAGTCTCAAGGTGAGGTTTTGCCACCAGACCAACAATCACACTTGCTCACTTCGGAGAACGTCCAAGCAAGTCAATTAGATTGCACTACGTCAAAGCTCGCAGGCTCCTCGGACATTTCTTCAGAAGTGTCCAGTGAAGATCTTCTCCGAGGTTTGACGGAGAAAGAACATAATAGTTTGCAGGTTTCAAAGATTCATCTACAAGGTGAACATAACGAATCTGGTGTCACAAGTGAAATGGCCCATATAAGCCACACGCCGTTAGAAGCTCTGTCTGACCAGATTTCATATGGGAATCTTGAAGGTGGAGGCAAACAAGATCTAAAGGAGATCACCATAGAGGCGGTCTCTCCTCCTCCAAACCCCCCCTGGCCACCCAAACTTGGAGAAAACAGACCCTTTTTAGGCCCATTTTGAATGGACTGCATAAGAGACAGCTGACTGTGGCCTTGTTTCAGAAGATCAGAAAAATTTACGGGGAGCTGGGTTTTTTTTATGCGGTAAGGTGGAAAAACTTTTTAATTAAGCTTGTTCTCTCCCAAATTCTTATTTTATGTGCGGGTTTTATTTGTAACCCCATGGGTTTTATCGGGGGTATACACTGAATATATAAAAATTGGGGAAAAGAAGAGCAAATTGAAGTGATTGTAAACCCCGTCCAGTAGAAAATAGGGGAACCCACAAACTCCCCGGGAAATATAATGTTTCCCGGGGGTAAAAAAAATAGCAGGGATTTTTTCAAATTCCTAATATAAGGCACCCCCCCCAAAATATGAATAGCGGAAACATTTCTGCAGTCCCGTACACAGGGTCCCCAAGGGTGGGAGAAGAAAGGGGGGGGGGCGATGGGTTTTTCCCCAACCCCGCTAACCCGAGAAAAAACCCCGGGGCATATTGTTGTTACCTGAGTGTTGAAGGGGCTGTGGGGAGGTCTGTGACTGTGATGTCACCAAAGGTCCCCAAAAACCCGGGAAGGAGACAGAAAGTAATTTTAAGATAGAGGGAAGAGGGGGGAGAACAGAGAAAAGAAATGACCAAAAATTCAAGGGTGGCTGATGGGGGTGTGGGGCTTTAGTTTTCAAATCCCAGCATGTCACATTTGCCTCCTTTGAGTAAGTACTGCAGCTGCATAAAAAGTCCTTTACATACTTTTATCCTATGGGTTTTTGGGCTATAAACTTAGATTTATATATACCAAAAAACTAGTATGATTTATAATTTATTTGTGGAACAAAAAGACTCCCTGTGCATCTTAGGACAAAATGTATATAAGCGCTGTTTATTTTTGGGGAACAGGGTATGTACAGGGTGCCAGTATTCTGTGTCCTTCAGCCCAAAAAGTGGCCAGCCCTGTTCTCTAGATCATAATCGACGCACTCTGAATTGGGCGTTTAAGGCGCGCGGCATTTTGAGATTGGGGGCGGCGGGGTTTGTCCACCAAAAACTGTAGTTCTAACATTTATGATGGGAGGACGGCAAAAGGGGCGCTTTACTGCTGGAATAGGTGACAAGGTAAAAGGGGTTTTTACCTGAGCCAAAGTGTCGTTTGTAGTAAAAAAGGTAAATCTTGACCGCAGTAAAAAAGGTTCATAGTTCAGGCGCTTTTTACACTACTAATGCCCCAAAAAAAAATTGTGTTGGGGCCAAAATACATAATGTGCCCTGGTCTCATTTGGGGCGTGCCCGTGTGATGTCCAGTTCCCTATGTCTATTGTAACTTCAGGTGAGTGAAAAGCCCCAGGACCCCTTTTATTTCAGAAACTAAAAGAGAATGACCTTTCTGAATAACTCAACAAGTAATGGGGGGGAGGGGGGGGGCCCCTTTTTTTAGGTTTGTCGGGAAATGGCGCCCTCTTGAAAGCGCTTTTCTGGTCAAAGTCAAGTTTTTCCAATGGGAAGGTCATGTAGTAGACAAAGACGACCAGAACTGTCTCAGAAATCGTTTGCTCAATCAGAGTAAATATCTTTGTTTTTAAAAAGTATAAACAGGGAAAGTTTATGCAGGTTCATAACGATTGGATCCGGCGGCTTCAGCTCTGTGTTCAGCACCAGGGACAGCACATTGTACACGTCAAATAGCTGCTGTTGTTTTTGCAAAGATGATTGTGAAATTGATTTCTGAGAAAGTTCTGATCCTCTTTGATCTGCTGCATGACACCTTCCCATCGGAAAAACTTGTCCGTGATCCAAAATGTCGGCTTTCAGGATGGCGGCCATGTTCCAGACATAACCTAAAAATTAGGCCTGTAGTGAACAAAGTGCAGCCAGCTACATCCAGGACACCGGATTCAAAGATTCAATCAAACTTCCATTCTTTATTTTAAAGGATTAAAAAAATACATGGAGGAAAGGGCTATATCTTTGCGCATACTTGGCACGATGGCGGGCCACCATATACGACGCTTTTTCGGAGATAATTCCTTAGTCGTGGTTAGGCCTCCCTCACCCATGACTTGCTGAGGTTTTCAGATATGACATTTTCCTTTTCATTTCTGAAATAAAGGGGTCTGGGGACTTTTCACTCCCCCTGTAGTTACAATAGACATAGGGAACTGAACCGAGTATCTAACTGAGCGATGCCCGCAGATGTAGACTCAAGGGGCAACATGTATGTAGAGGCTGCGCCAGCTGTTCGGTGTCTTCTCAGCCCAAAAACTTCCACGGCCCTATGTGCTCGATGTATGAGCAAGTGCACTCCATAATTAGGCGCATTATAAAGTGCCCGCAGTACTTTGTAATGCACCTAAGATGCGGGGGCATGTTAGAGGCGTGTTGCACTAGAAACATACAATTCTAGACATTTATGTCTTTAGTGGGGAAAAAATCAGGCGCATTACTTGCTGAAAGGTAAGAGGCATTTTAAAAGTGGTTTCCCTGACCTAAAAATTGTCCTTTGTACGAAAGCGCTAAAGCTATGCCCCCAAATAGAACGGTTATAAGTCGGTGATTCAAACACTACTAATGCGCGCAAAAAAATGGCCTGGGAGCCAAAAATCATGTAGTGAAACTTCTTATTTAAATCCAGCACCACGAAGAAAATGTATTCTCTGAAAAGTGTAATGTTTTATTTAGCTCCGATTTAAAACCTAATATCCACTAAATGCAACATCCATAGGTAGCAGACGCGTTTCGAGCGCTAAATAAAACACTACAGTTTTATGATAATACTGTACATTTTCTTCGTGGTGCTGGATTTGAGTAAGAAGTTTGACTACGTGTTTAGTTCCCTGGGTCCTGGAAAATGTCCGTGCACCTCCCTCTCTGAATATAACGTATCTAATATCCCAGGTGAGCACCATTGTTTCTACTTCTGAGCGCCAAAAATCATACAGGTCACCCAAGGAGTCCATGGTGGTTTCCTCTGTATTCTTTCTGCAAACCGGTTATAATTGCCTTTAATTTGCTTTAAATTTTTTCCCTGTTTATTTATTATATACATTTATATAGCGCTATCATAGTCCGTAGCGCTGTACAGATATTATAAAATTCCCCATAGCTCCCCCGTCACCCCCTGGGTCACGTCCCAATTTCAGATTAACCTGTCAGTAGAGTTTTTTTGGTCTGTGGGGAAAACCTGGAGGATGCAGAGAAAACCCCTGCAAACACAGGGAGAACATATTGTCCATGGTGGAAGTTGAACCCAGAACCCCAGCGCTGCAAAAGTCTTCATTTACCTGTCCCTACGCATTGAAAGCTATCTTTGTAGTAAGAAAACCCCCTTTAACTCCTTAACGACCGCCTGCTGACTTTTGACATCGGCTGGTGCAGGTTGTTCGTCTGCAGCGACGTCTTTTGGCGTCGCTGCAGACATCGGAGTTTGCGGCTCCGGGCGCCGCAGCTGCGCTAAGATTGGGGCTGTACTACACAACCCTGATCCCAGAGCATCTCCTACGAGCACCGGGGAGCAGAGGAAACATCCGCCCCCCGGAGCTTTAGCCCTTTGATTGCGGTGGTGTGTTACCGCAGCGCAATCAAAGGGTTCCCCTGCTCTGTCAGGTGATCGGAACACCCGGTGACCCGACAGAGCCCGGGGAACGGCTGCACAGTCAGTGCAATTCTGCAATTATTTATAAGTGAACTTAAACTATTCCCCCAGCCAGTACACCTTGTCTCGAATAAAACGAGGCCTAACAACTGCGTCATTGAGAAATATAAAAGTTACAACTGTTGAAACGCAAGGAGGCAAAAACTAAAAAAATTTTCTGGTCATTAACTACTTTTCAGGCGTTCGGCTTAAGGGGTTAAGTAAATGGAGATAAATCAACAAGTAAGAGGCAATGATCCTGTAATAGATGATAGTTGTGGTACAGAGGAGAGGGAGCTGGCTATGCTTGTTCTGTTTTCTGATCTTCTTTGTTTTACAGGTAAGCTGTTCTGGTATCAGGTGCACTATGACATGCACGTGCGGACACACACTCGGGAGCACCTGTACTACTGCGCTCAATGCAGCTATTCATCCATGACCAAAAACTGCCTGAAACGTCACGTCATACAGAAGCACAGTAACATGTCCATGAAGTGTCCGGCCGCAGGCTGCAGCTACTCCAGTCCTGACAAATACAAACTACAGGCTCATCTGAAAGTCCACGCCGAGCTGGTGAGTACTGAAAAAACTCAAAACATGCATCTATTATTTGGGAGCGGTTGATTGCCTTTCCTTGATAAAGCTGAGTTTCACTGGGCGGCTGTTGCAGAGTATACTGTTAGTTGAGAGCTAGAGTCTTGTGAACTTGCTGCTTTGATTTCTAGCATTCAATCTTGTTTGGGTTAGTTTGTTAGGGTATGTTCACACGGCTTATTTGGACACTGTTTTGGGCGTGGTTTTCGGAGCGTTTCCGTGCCCAAAACAGTCTCCAAATCGCCCCCAGTTCATTCAGTTGATTCCTATGTAAAACAGCGTTGTATTTCATACACGACAAGGTTTTTACGAGCTTCTTTGGAAGCTGTTTCGGGGACTGAAAAAGAAGTGTCATGTCAAATCTTGAAGCGTGTTTTACTTGTGTTTTTAAGGAACATTTCTCGGCATGTTTTTGGAGCGTTTGTCAGCACGTTTTTTGACCTGGCTATTAATTTGTATGGGTGACAACAGTGTTGAAAACCTCGTCCAAAAAGGCGCCGAGTAACACGTCTAAAACCTCTTCTGAAGAGGCACGTTTCAGGCGAGGTTTTGATGCTGTTTTGGGAACCGTGTGAACATACCCCCTAAGAGTTCTGTTTGTTCTCTGTTGCGTCTGTTCTGCCCCATGTCAGGCTTGCAGTGTGAGTTCCTGAGTTCTCTTTAGCAGTTTTTTGCTGTTTGGGTAGGGTCAGCATAGCTGAGGGACACTAATAAGGATATTACCAGGAGTAGAATAGGGTTGGTGGGTTTGGTGTTCAGGCCTTTGCTAGGGACAGAATTAGGGGAAGAGTGTGTTTAGGGTCAAGCATTCTTTGGTGTCTTGCTTTTGGATTCAAGTCCTTTATCCTTCCATCTGCATTTGTTTCCTTGTCATCGTCTGTCTTGTGGTCTGTCATTCATTGGTAAGTCCCTACATTCATTTTTGATACACGCTTCGTATTACTTGCATGTGACTGCTTGTTGCCTTCATTCCCGTTATAAGTTTTGTCATCGTCCGTGTCAAGCGGGAAGTACTTACACCCCTCAGTCACTCAGAAAACTCACTTGTAGGGAATTAAAGGGGTTTCATACATTATGGGCCCAAGGGCAAATCCAAAACCCAAACCCGCGGATTTTGCTCAAATCTGCGCCAAAAACCCTTTTATACTGGGTCCAGCAATGTAAAAATCTTTGGGGATTTTGTTGATTTTGAATTTTTTGTGTAGACTTACCCCAAGGAGATTGTTTCGAAATCGTGGCCCATGGGGCCCTTGAACGGGGACAGCCCTTGACTTCATAGGAGGTTTCTGGCTCTGTAAACCTGGAAAAAAGTAGTGTGCAGGAGGAGGAGGGGGGGTGGGGAATTTTTATTGTGAGGGTGGCCCCTGTGTTTCTATCACATTAATGTCCCCTTTTCATAAAATTCCGCTTGCTGATAATGAGGAGCGGGCGGAAAGTGTTTCCCCAAAAAGAGGCATTAGTCTTGGTGACTGTGGATCCTGTGTTTTTATACACATTAGTGTCACCTTTCAGTGCAACTGCCTGTGTGATAATAGGAGATTGGGGGGAAAGTGAAGTCTACAGAACAGGAAGTGTCAGACTAATATTATTCCTAGTGGCTAAAGCAAAAACTGCAGGACTTAAGAATTAATTATTTTTAAAGTAATATGAAAAATTACAATGCATATAACCAAAAATTCTTAAAAAATGTGTTTGACTTAAAAGCATGAGTTAAACAATGTCATTGACACATTCCCTTTTAGGGTTTTTCCCACCTCAGGCATTTATGGTATATCAGTAGGATAGGCCATAGGTGTCCGATAGGTGTGGGTGCCACCTCTGGGATCCGCACTTCTCTTAAAGGGGTCTTCTTGCCACAGACCTTTGCAGACATGAGCTGTTCTTCTCTGTCTAACCGCTTCAAATCCGGGGGCGTGTGTCTCCTCCCAGTGGGCATGTGTTCCCGTAGGGTGTCTCTCTGTAGGTGGGTCTTTCACTGAAGACTGGTGACATACACACCCCCTCCTGCTCCCCCTGATCATCATCATTCTTTATTATTTTGTGAGAGCAGGGGGGGAGAAAGGGGAAATGCCACACTTCAGACCCCTGCATGGTCATTCTCTTTTTGAGAGCTGTCACCTCCCTCCTAGGCTTGTAATCAGAACACCTACATTGGTGTAAACAGTTACACATAGAGCCTAAACTGATGAAATAAATGTGAGAATGTGTATAAGGCTGTGATATATGGGTTATGTGGGTGGGGTGAGTGAATCTAACAGCTAGAGACTCAGAAATTTCCCAGATCCTTACATGAGCTGTCATGGGGAGGAGAGGGGGAGCTCGGAAACCTTTTTTAAACGACACAGCCAGCACTAGCACAGAAAGCTCGGCAGCCATTTAGTTTACACAGTCAAGGGGGGTGACACAGAGAGTGCGGAGCCAACCCCGACAAGGGGCGTGTCCCAAAAAAGGGGGGAACTAAATATCAGCCTGTCACAGCAAAGGGGCGTGGCCTGACCCCAGGCTGCAGAAGTAGCTCTAGACACTTACAAATTAGCTAATAGCTGCTATACTAAATGATTTTGTAAAACAAACTAATTTCAAAAAAAGTTTTTTTTACTGCACCCCCTCATTACAGATTGTCTTTGAGTGGAAACCCCCCCAAATTCTCTTTCTGAATGAGAAGTGGTGCCCGCAGGTTTTTCCCTTCATTTCATGGGGTTAGGTACAGCCCCGGAGCTGAAGAGCAGCTACTTTTATGGTTTTTTAAAAGGGGGTTTTGGGGGCTCCAGGTTAATATGCCATAAATATCTGCAATTGAAAAACCCCTTTTATGGGGTGTTCCCATCACACAGTTTGGCTACACCATGAAAGTGTGATAGGTGCGGGTGCCATCTGGGCCGCAAATTTTCCCTGGAGAGTTGGTTGCTCTTGCCTATGACTCTCCATTGAGTACTGGGAACTCCCCTAAACAAATGGGGAGTTGTGCAAGTTTTTTCTTTCGAAAGGTTTTGGGGCAGGGTTCCCCGGCAGTTTTTCGGTTTTAGCTCTGGGATTTGCACCTGTCGCACTTTTTCCCTAATCTTTTTCTCCAAAATGTAAGGGGAAACCTTTTAAGTTAGTCTCCTCTTCTTCTTTCTACATTTTGCTTTGTACTGTTTTTTGCACAATACGCTGCCAGTGTCACCTTGACCTCAGAAGCGCAGCACAAATTCTAGTTGTACCCAAAGTTCTCCTTGTTAGTGATTTTGCAATTTGGTAGAAATACCCTGCGCTGTATGAATGACAATATCCTGTTTCCATAACTACAGCAGGGAAAAAAACATGGTTTAGTGAAAAGGAGCCGGATCTGGGTTCCCCAATTGTGGCGATATCCCGGCCCTCCCCATTTTTACGCCCGAAACACTCGACATTGCGCAAAAAAAAGGGCAAATTTTAAAAAGTTTCCACTAAGCCTGGAGGACTCTGCTGCGGCTCATGAAGAAGCGTCTCTGCTCAGCACTGATAGTGTCCGCATCCATTATACAGCGCGTGGTCCTTTTATGATTCCAGACCATAGAGGTATTACTCTGCGACAGCCTGCAGCACCCTACACTGTGTATATAAGCATTTCATGGTGACCCCCACCATCAGCCTCATACACGTCCGTGATGAAACAAATTATAGGACTTAACCCCTTAAGCCGAACGCCTGAAAAGTAGTTAATGACCAGAACATTTTTTTTAGTTTTTGCCTCTCTTGCGTTTCAACAGTTTTTAACTTTTTATTTTTTCAATGAGCATTTTGTACGAGGCCTCGTTTTATTCCAGAAAATGTTGTACTTTATGGGGGAATAGGTTAAGTTCATTATAAATAATTGCAGTATTTTTTTTACAATTTTTTTTTTTTTTTTTTTAAATTTATTTTTTCCCACCATTCACATTTCACATTTTAATAACTTGTTAATTAATTTACAGGTTTTACGGTCGTGTGGATACCTAATATGTCTAGGTTTTTTTTGTGTGTGTAATTTATGCACAATTATTTTTTATTAAATATTTATTTTTATTTTATATTTTTTTTATTTTTTTTTTTTTACACTTTTTATGTGTTTTTATACTTTTTTTTTTAATCCCATGAAGGAGAACTTTACATTTTTTTTTTTCCCAACTTAGTAATGTAATTTAAAGCATATTCATATATGTTTAATACAATTTAATCTGTGTCATTTGACCCCAGGCAGTGATTTGGACAGCCACACAGTGCGTCCGGGTTTCACTGGTTTGTTACACAGACAGCCCTGGGGCCACTGTAGGTCCCCAGGGGACTGTGCAGCCGTTCCCCGAGCTCTGTCGGGTCACGGGTGTTTCCCATCACCTGACAGAGCAAAGGGAAAACCCCTTTTTTGCCTGCGGTGACGATCCGCCCCAATCAAAGGGTTAAAGACCGGAATGCGGAGGTTTCCTCCGCTCCCCAGTGCTCGCAGGGTTGCTCTGGGATTTAGGGCTGTGTTAGTACGCCCCGATCCTAGCGCAGCTGTGGGCGGGGTCGGGCGCGCCGCAAAAACTCCGAAAGCCCCAGGCGACGTCAAAAGACGGTGGGTGGTCGTTAAGGAGTTAAAAAAACACCAGTCCCCTCCACTTTATTTCTGCCTGTTTTAGTTGTAATGAAGTGAACTGGTTCAGCTAATCCTGTCACGACCAGCGGGGTCAGTATGCACGGACACCATGGATGCCGGGTGCTTGCTGTGGATCCTCTAGGCCACCGCGAGCATAGATGGTGGTATATACAACCCACAGGGAGCGGGGTCTAAGGGGCTCCCACCTTCCCGGGACCCTGCCGAAAGGGTTTTATTTCCCCCTTTGTTTTTGGCTTTTCAGGGTGGCACCCCAAAAGAGCAGGTGACAGAGTCCAGGTATGTTTTCCAGCAGGTAAACCCAGCAAAACAAAAGGTTTCGGGCAAAATCGACCGGGGACAAAAGGGGGGTTAACTAAAGGACTAGAACGGGTTTCCCAGACAGGTAGATGAAAAGGCAAACGCGGACACAGCAGGGTAAACGGGTACGGTACTTGAAGCTAAAGCAGGTGTCGGGGCTGACAGGCAAGACGGCGGACGCAACGGGGAAAACAAAAACCCAAAAAAGGACATAACGACGGGGTAACGCGGGAAAAGCAGTGGACAGGAGTGGTCATGAACTGAGCAGGAACAGAGGCAGGAAGTTCCTTATGTGCCAGTAGGTCGTAGGTCATTTAAATCCAGACCAGCTTGCGCATGCGCTTCCTAGGGGGCATGTGCAGACACAGGCAGGAATAGGAGGTAGCAGCATGTAAGCACACAACAGACAAGGGACATGGCAGGGACTGGGTCAAACACAGGAACACAGAAAGGACACGGCCATGTCCGCAGTCCACAATCGGTACCCCGGCATGGACCGTGACATCAGTTATGGGTAGATTCCCCGTTTTTATTTGTAGTAAATTTTTACTTGGGTTCTGAAATATTTATCTTTCTAAGCCTAGAAACCCTTTGTTTCTTTAAACACTACCTTAAATATTCCCTTTTATTCATCATTTACAGAAGACGGGGAGGCAGAAACTTTTGTACCTACATCTTTTACGGGGAGAGACAGGGAGGCAGTACTATCTGTACCTACTTTCTTTCGGGGAGAGACGGGGGGGGCAGTACAAACTGAACCTACTCATTTAAAGGGGGAAAAAAGGGAAAGCAGTAAAAATTGTACCTACATATTTACAGGAGAACAGGGGGGGCATTTCTATCTGTACCTCCATAAATTTAGGGGGAAAGAAAAGGGAAAAAGAAACTATCTGTACCTACATCATTTACAGGAGGGGAAAGGGGGGCTTTAAACTATCTTTCCCTAAAACTTTTTGGGGAGAGACGGGGGCAGTATTTATCTGTCCCTACATCATTTACAGGAGAAAACAGGGAGGCAGAAATATCTGTCCCTACTTTAATTTCGGGAGGGGGGGGAAAGGCAGTACAATCTGTCCCTACTTCTTTTTTCGGGGAGAGACAGGGAGCAGTACTATTTTCCCCTTACATTTTTACAGGGGGGGAAGGGAAAGGCGTACATCTGTACCTACATAATTTTACAGGAGAGGGGAAAGGCAAGGACTATCTTTTCCTAAACCCATTTTCAAGGGGGGAAAAAGGGGAAGGCAGAAAACTATCTGTACCACATCTTTTACAGGAGGGGGCGGGGAGGCAGACTATCTGAAAACCCCTACATCTTTTAAACAGGAGGGGAAAAGGGGGGAAAGTACTACTTTTCCTACATCTTTTAAGGAGAGGCGGGGAGGCAGTATTTATCTGTACCACTTTAAATTTTACAGGGGGGAACGGGGGGGCAGAAATATCTGTACCTAATTTCATTTACGGGGAGAGAAGGGGGGCAGTCCCATCTGAAACCTCCCTCTTTTCCCAGGGAGGGGACGGGGAGGCAGATTACCTGTCCCTTTAATCATTTACGGAGGGGGAAAAAGGAAGCATTACAATCTTTTTTTTAATCTTTTAAAGGGGGAGAGAAAGGAAAGGCATTACTATCTGTTTTTTAATCTTTTAAACAGGGAAGAAAGGGGAGCAGTACTTTCTTTTCCTTTTTCATTTACGGGGAGAGCCAAGGAAAGGCATTACTTTCTGTATTTTCATCATTTACGGGAGAGAAAAAGGAACAGATTTATCTGTACCTACATCATTTACAGGAGAAAAAGGGGGGCGAGTACTATTGTACCTACCCATTTACAAAAGGGGACAGGGGGGCCCATACTATTTTTCCTAATCTTTAAAGGGGAGACAGGGAGGCAGTACTATTGTAACCTAAAATCATTTACAGGGAGGGACAGGGGGCAGTAAAAATCTGTCCAAAAACATTTACGGGAGAGAAAGGAACAGACAATCTTTTCCTACATATTTCCCGGGGAGAGACAGGGGGGCAGTACTTCTTGCCCTACACCTTTTAAAAGGAGAACGGGAAAGGAAGTACTATCTGTACCTACATAATTTCCCGGAAGAGACGGGGAGGCAGCCCCATCTTTTACCTAATCATTTACAAAAAAGGGAAAAGGGAGGCAGACTATTTGTTTTTTAATCATTTAGGGGAGAACGGGGGGCAGTACTATCTGAAATTTTAATCATTTACGGGAAAAGAGAAAAGGGAGGCAGAAATATCTTAACTTTAAAAATTTCCCGGGAGAGAAAAGGGAGGAAAGACTTTTTTGTTTTTTTAAAAATTTCCCAGGAGAGAAAAAGGGGAGGCGACTTTCTTTTTTTTAAATCTTTTAAACGGGGAGGGGGAACAGGAGGCAGTACTTTCTGTATTTTATCATCAAGGGAGGAAAAGGGAGGCAGTACTATCTGTATTTTAAATTTCATTTACAGGAGAAAGGAGGCGTCTATCTGAAATTTTAAATCTTTTACGGGAAAGGGAAAGGGAGGCATACAACCCGTCCCTTTTTTCATTTACGGGAGAGAAAGGAGGGGGGTTCTATTGTTTTTTATCATTTCCCGGGGAAAACCCGGAGGCAGAAACCTATCGTCCCTAATTTTTTTTAAAGGAAAGAGACAGGGGGGCATTTACTATCTGTACCTAATCATTTAAAAGGAAAGAGACAGGGAGGAAACCTATCTGTACCTACTTCATTTTACGGGAAAGGGGGAAAGGCATTTCTATCGGACCTACATCATTTAAAAGGGAAGAAAAGGGGGCCGGGACAAACTGTCCCTACTTTAATTTACGGGAAAGGGGGCGGGGGAGGCGTACAATCTGTACCTACATCATTTCGGGGAGAACAGGGGGGCCCGGGTACTATTTACCTACATCTTTTTAAGGAGAGAAAAGGGGGGGCATTACTATCTTTTCCTACATCTTTTTCAGGAGAAAAAAGGGGGGAAAAGAACTATTGAAACCAAAAATTTCTTTTACGGGGGGGCAGGGGGGGGGGTAATTTGTCCCTTAAACTTTTAAACGGGGAAAGAGAAAAGGGACAAGGACTATCTGAAACCTACATCATTTACGGGAGAGGCGGGGAGGCAGTACTATCTGTCCCTAATCTTTTTCGGGGAGAGACAGGGGGGCGTACTATCTTACCTACACTTTTAAAAGGGGAGAGAAAGGGGGGCCCAGCCTATTTCCCTTTTAATAATTTTTACGGGAAGAAAGGGGGGAGGCATACTTTTCTGTTTTTTAATAATTTACAGGGGAGAAAAGGAGGCGGGTACTATCTTTTCCTTTTTTCTTCTGGGAGGACAAGGGGGCAGTACTATCTGTTTTTTTTTTCTTTCTACAGGGAGAGACAAGGAGGCGTCTATTTTTTTTTTTTAATTTACGGGGGAGAGACAAGGGGGGCAGTACTTTTTTGTACTTTTATCATCAAAGGGGAAAAGGCCCAAGGAGGCAGTACTATCGTTTTTTTAATAAATTTACAGGGGGAAAAAGGAGGCAGAAACTACTTTTACCTAAAACTTTTTAAGGAGAGACAGGGAAAGGAAAGTATATCTGTAATACTTTCATTTGGGGGGTGGAGAGATAGGGAGGGGACAAACTGTATTTTTAAATATTCTCGGGTGGGCGAAACTCTTTATACCTGATGATTTTCCAAGACCAAAAAATTTTTCCCCGGTTTCCAGAACAATTTTTTGAAAGAGAAGTAAAGGATCCAGTTGTGAAGGTGAAGAATCTAAAGAATAAATGTTTGCACATGGCTCAAAACTGGAATGATGTGTTTCTTCACCTTGTGTATAAACATGATCGAAAATAATTCATTTAAAATTTCAAGTCGGGGGTAAATTTTGCAAAAAAAATTTGGGATCCTTTTGGGAAACCTCTTTTCCCCCCAGGGTTTTTTCATCCCCCGCTAGCTGCCCATCCTTGACCTTTCCTTACTTTCTATGATTCTTGTATTCTGGGACTAATTTGCGGTTCCCCAACTAGTTGGCCTACACCATGAAAGGAGGACGGCAGCGGCTGTGAATGCTGACCTAGTCTTTGTATTCTGGAAAAATTTGTGTTTAAATTTTCCACCATTGGGTTCAAAGGGTAGGGAAAAGGCCCCATGAAAGGTGTGTGGAGAATTAATTCTAGTAGCCCGTTTTTAATGAAATTTAAAAAAATTCTAAAGGGGCTCATGGGAAAGAGTAGGACTCATTTTTAAGCCATAGCTTTTTTGCCCTCTCATCAGTGGTCTCTTTAGGTGAGAGGATTTAGTGATAACTTGGAAGGGGGTGAGGCATAGTAGTATCTAGAATCTGTCTAAAACAGATAATTATGTGCTGTAAAGCAGATATGCCAGTATTCTGGTGCAGTATGCCATAGTTAATGTGCCCCAATGTTCCTGCAAATATTATAGGGGGTCATCAGCTGTTGCTAGCCGAAGGTCCCCACATTCGTAGAATACTGCCATGGATGCATCAGTCTTTCTCCTTGTGTAATGGACGGCCACGTAGATCATAAGTAAAAGAACTGAAGAACTCTTGACCACCCAGAAGAAATTGTAGACCAGTCTCCGGCTTTACTCCCTTGTTTTTTCCGCTAAATGTTTCAGGCACAAGGAGAGAGTACCATCATTGTCTATGCCGTTTACAGGAGGAGTCTGATTCATTAAAATATGTGGCCGATGTGTAGCCAACAGGCTTTATTGTTCCCCATACCCATCTGACCATCTTATTACACCAGAGAACCAAAATGGGGGTCATCTTTATTTTGGCTGTTGCTAGCCGAAGGTCCCCACATTCGTAGAATACTGCCACGGATGTATCAGTCTTTCTCCTTGTGTAATGGACTGACCACGTAGATCATAAGTAAAAGAACTGAAGATCTCTTGACAACCCAGAAGAAAATGTAGACCAGTCTCCGGCTTTATGCTCCTTGTTTTGTTTTATTTAAGCTGATGCTGGCCACAGGTACCAACTGAGCACCAAAATGGAGGTCATCTTTATTTCAGCTGTTGCTAACCGAAGGTCCCAACTTTCGTAGACTACTGCCATAGATGTATGCATCTTTCTCCTTGTGTAATGGATCGACCACATAGATCATAAGTAAAAGAACTGAAGATCTCTTGACTACCCAGAAGAAATTGTAGACCAGTCTCCGGCTGTATGCTCCTTGTTTTATTTTATTTCAGTTGATGCTGGCCACAGGTATCCCCCATGAATGATAACTACAGTGATCAAGGGGGATTCACACTCTGTAAAGGGAATTTTAATGGTTTGGGTGAATATCCTTATCTTTATGTAATGGATTGACAACATTGACCAGAAGTAAAAGAACTGAAGATCTCTTGAAAACCCAGAAGAAACGATCTTTGGCTGCGTTCTCCTGCTTTGGTTTTATTACAGCTTTTGCTAGCCACCGGTCTGTCCCCTCACCCTCCCCACTTCATTAATAGAATACTTGCACTAATGCAAGAGAGATTCCACACGTCTGGTAAATGGGTAGAGATGGATGTATCCGTGTTTCTCCTTTTTTTAATGGGTTGACCACATTGACCATAAGTAAACAAACTGAAGAGCTCTCGAAAACCCAGAAGGAATTTTAGACCGGTCTGAAGCCTCAGGCTCCTGGTTTGCTTTTATTTCAGCTGCTGGTACCCTCCGGTCCCCCCATGAATAGAAAACCAGCACTGGCACAAGGGAGTTGCCAGATGTTTAATATATTCGAAGAGGTGGATGTATGCATCCTTCTCCTCATGTAATGGGTTGACAACATTGATCATAAGTAAAAGAAATAACTATCTCTTGAAAACCCAGAAGAAATTGTAGACCAGTCTTCGGCTTCCACCTCCTGGTTTGGTTTTATTTCAGCTGTTGCTAGCTGAAGGTCCCCACATAGAATAGTGCCACAGATGTATTCGTCCTTCTCCTTGTGTAATGGGTTGACAACATTGACCATAAGTAAAAAACTGAAGATCTCTTGAAAACCCAGAAGAAATTGTAGACCAGTCTTCGGCATAAGGTTCCTGGTTTTGGTTTTATTTCAGCTGTTGCTAGCTGAAGGTCTCCACATTGGTAGAATACTGCCACGGATGTATTCGTCCTTCTCCTTGTGTAATAGGTTCACAACATTGAACATAAGTAAACGAATAACAGAGAAGAAATTGCAGACCAGTCTTCAGCTTCAGGTTCCTGGTTTGGTTTTATTTCAGCCTTTATGACACACTTTTTTGCCGTTATATTAATTGTGTACTCCAGTTAGCCCTCATATTCAGGTGTCCTCTCTATATTCCCCGTATGACTGTCATTCAAATAAAGTCTACGAAGGCCTATTATAATATTTAATTTTTTTTTTTTTTTACTCATTTCCAAACAAATGTCACTTATTTATAGAAGCATCCAACGAGGTGGCAATTTAACAGAATTTCATAAAAACCTGGTAGTACGTAGATTCACATATCAAAAGTCCGCCATTCTAAGGTGGATTCTTTTAGTTGTCCATAATAGTCTTCACGTTCTAGAGCTGATTGACACATCACTTCATTGCGACATTTCGAAGACTAAGCTTCCTTTTTAAAGCACAGGTCCATTCCCTCACCCCCCACTTCATGAATAGAATACTAACACTAATGCAAGGAAGATTCCACTCTTTTGGTAAATGGGTGGAAGTGGATATATACGTCTTTTTCCTTATTTAATGGGTTGACAAAATTGACCATAAGTAAACAAACTGAAGATCTCTCGAAAATCCAGAAGAAATTTTAAACAAGTCCGAAGCATCATGCTCCTGGTTTGGTTTTATTTCAGCTGTTGGTAGCCACAAGTCCCCCCATGAATAGAAAACCAGCACTGACGCAAGGGAGATGTCATATGTGTGGTTTATTTGAAGAGGTGGATGTATGCATCCTTCTCCTCATGTAATGTGTTGACAACATTGATCATAAGTAAAAGAACTGAAGATCTCTCGAAAACCCAGATGAAATTGTAGACCAGTCTTCAACTTCCAGCTGCTGGTTTGGTTTTATTTCAGCTGTTGCTAGCCGAGTGTCTCCACCTTGGTAGAATACTGCCACAGATGTATCCGTCCTTCTCCTTGTGTAATGGGTTAACAACATTGACCATGAGTAAACAAACTGAAGATCTCTTGAAAACCCAGAAGAAATTGTAGACCAGTCTTCGGCATAAGGTTCCTGGTTTTGGTTTTATTTCAGCTTTTGCTAGCCGAAGGTCTCCACCTTGGTAGAATACTGTCTCGGATGTATTCGTCCTTCTCCTTGTGTAATGGGTTCACAACATTGAACATAAGTAAATAAACAACAGAGAAGAAATTGTAGACCAGTCTTCAGCTTCAGGTTCCTGGTTTGGTTTTATTTCAGCCTTTATGACACACTTTTTTGCCATTATATTAATTCTGTACTCCAGTTTGCCCTCTTATTCAGGTGTCCTCTCTATATTCCCCGTATGACTGTCATTCAAATAAAGTCTACGAAGGCCTATTATATTATTTTACATTTTTTTACTCATTTCCAAACAAATGTCACTTATTTATAGAAGCATCCCACTAGGTGGCAATTTAACAGAATTTCATAAAAACCTGGTAGTACGTAGATTCATCATTTCAAAAGTCCTCCATTCTAAGGGTGGATTCTTTTAGTTGTCCATATAGTCTTCACGTTCTAGAGCTGATTGACACATCACTTCATTGCGACATTTCGAAGACTAAGCTTCCTTTTTCATGCATGCGTCATATACTTTATTTGAATAGCTGTTGCTAGCCTTTGGTCCCCCCATGAACAGAATACTAGCACTGATGCAAGGGAGTTGCCACACATCTGGAATATGGGAAGAGGTGAACATGTTTGTTCTTCTCCTTATATGATGAGTGGACAACATTGATCATAAGTAAAAGAACGGAAGATCTCTCAAAAACCCAGAAGAAATTGTAGACAAGTCTTCGACTTCAGGTTCCTATCATGGGCCCCCATAATAAGTATACACGAATTCACAATCCACACATCGGTATAGGGGGAAGGGGTGATGTATGCATCCTTCTCCTCATGTAATGTGTTGACAACATTGATCATAAGTAAAAGAACTAAAGACCTCAAAAACCCAAAGACATTTAAAAAGTTCTCACCCAACTCCTCTTTTTTTTTTATTTTAGCTGTTGCTAGCCACAGGTCTATCACTTTCCCCCTCTCTCCATGAATAGAGTACTCTTACTTATGCAAGAGAGATGCCACTTTTCTGGTTAATGGATAGAGGTGGATTTATTTGTTCTCCTTATATAATGGATCGACAACATTGACCAGAAGTAAAAGAACTGAAGATCTCTTGAAAACACAAAAGAATTGGTTTTTAGCTTCAAGCTCCTGATTTGGTTTTATGTTGACTGTTGCTAGCCACAGGTCCGTTCCCCCAAATTTCCCCACCCATAAATAAAAAAAAACCACACTGATGCAACGAATCCACCCGTCTGGGATTTGGGAAAGGTATGTATCCGCTTTTTTCCCCTTATGTAATAGGTCGACAACATTGACGATAAGAAAATGAACTGAAGATCTCTTGAAAACTCAGAAGAAATTTTAAGAGAAGTCTTCTTCAGCTTTAGGCTTCAGCTTTAGGCTCCGTCTTGGTCTTATTTTAGCACCATCAGCTGTTTCACAGCAGTCACATCCTTCAAGCCTTATCTATTGAGCGTATGTAGCTATTTCTGTGGTCATGGTAATCGATAGGTGTGACTGTGAATGTCGATGTCAGGCTTTTAATTAAGCCCCATGCACACGATGGGGATCTCGTGACTGAGAGAAGATAGTGGGGGATTCTGTAGGCGGGCACCATTAGACTTGGGTAAAGCTGTTCTCTCTAATGAAGTCTTTCTTCCATGGCGTGTGTGTTTGTGACATATTACTTGGCCTTCCGTCCTATCGATGCTTCGGTCAAGGATACAACACTTTTTATGAAACAAGCATTGCCAACGTTAATGATGTCAGCCCGAGACCCAGGTGTGTACTCTAAGGGAAGTGCCTTGTACACTGATATATATTTATAGACGCAGATAAAACTTTTAGTGCATGCAATTATTCAGCTTCCCCACTGTTAGAATGGAGCTGAGCCGTACGTTGTCGGAGTAGGTGCATAAAATTGGCGACGTGCTGGTCTCTGTCTGAGGAAGAGATTCCCCTGCATTATTCCTACGGACAGGTTCTGAAATGGCTTTTCATCGTAGACGCCACGGGGGTCTGGTAAATAAAACACGGAGGATGTATCGCTAGATGACACACTGCCGCATGAATCGGTCAAGTGGAAGAAGCTAGCGAGACAATATTTGCATGAATATTAGCTTTTCGGTTCTGCAGAGCATCAACAAAGGGTTGGGTTTAGATGCATCGATGGAGGGGAATTGTCCAGGCTCTGGGGGTAGGAGTATTGGTGACTTTTTTGACGAGAATCCAACTAGTGGATCTTTGACTTAATCAAGTTGAATATTCATTTACAGTATAGTAGTTATATTCTTGTACATAGGGGATAGTATTATAGTAGTTATATTCTTGTACATAGGGAGCAGTATTATAGTAGTTATATTCTTGTACATAGGGGGCAGTATTATAGTAGCTATATTCTTGTACACAGGAGCAGTATTATAGTAGTTATATTCTTATACACAGGAGCAGTATTATAGTAGTTATATTCTTGTACACAGGGAGCAGTATTATGGTAGTTATATTCTTGTACATAGGGGGCAGTATTACAGTAGTTATATTCTTGTACACAGGAGCAGTATTTAGTGTTATATTCTTGTACATAGGTGGCAGTATTATAGTGGTTATATTCTTGTACATAGGGGCAGTATGATAGTAGTTATAGTCTTGTACATAGGGGGCAGTATTATAGTAGTTATAGTCTTGTACATAGGGGGGCAGTATTATAGTAGTTATATTCTTGTACATGGGAAAGCACGTATTATAGTAGTTATATTCTTGTACATAGGGGCAGTGTTATAGTAGTTATATTCTTGTACATAGGAGACAGTATTATAGTAGTTATATTCTTGTACATAAGGGCAGTATTAGAGTAGTTATACTCATGTACATAGGAGCAGTATTATAGTAGTTATATCCTTGTACATAGAAGGCAGTATTATAGTAGTTATATTCTTGTACATAGGGGCAGTATTATAGTAGTTATATTCTTGTACATAGGAGCAGTATTATAGTAGTTATATTCTTGTACATAGGGGCAGTATTATAGTAGTTATATCCTTGTACATAGTAACTAGATCACTGTAAAATGAAACAAGGAGCAGAGAGAAGCGCACCTCGTGCACATAAACTTTTGTATGAAGTTTAAAAATTCTGGTGTATTAGTCTCTCACCTGGACGAGTTGTGCGAGGTAAATGGCACAACTCATATAAGCGTTTGTAGCAAATTGACGATCCCCAAGGATCAAAGCCGAGCAGACAAACTCCAAGTCAGGTCGGTGAGCCCTCCACAGATTCTCGGTGGTCTCCGGCAGCAATAGATAATCACTGTGTTTTCACTCCTCACATGGTGAGGAGTGAAAACACAGTGATTATCTATCCTTGTACATAGGAGGCAGTATTATAGTAGTTATATTCTTGTATATAGGAGCAGTCTTATAGTAGTTATATTCTTGTACATAGGAGCAGTATTATAGTAGTTATATTCTTGTACATAGGAGCAGTATTATAGTAGTTATATTCTTGTACATAGGAGGCAGCATTATAGTAGTTATATTCTTGTATAGTAGTTATATTCTTGTACATAGGAGCAGTATTGTAGTAGTTATATTCTTGTACATAGAGGGCAGTATTATAGTCGTTATATTGTACAAAGGGGAAGTATTATAGTCGTTATATTGTACATAGGGGCAGTATTATAGTAGTTATATTCTTGTACATAGAGGCAGTATTATAGTAGTTATATTCTTGTACATAGGGGCAGTATTGTAGTAGTTATATTCTTGTACATAGGAGCAGTATTATAGTAGTTATATTCTTGTACATATGAACAGTATTATAGTAGTTATATTCTTGTACATAGGAGGCAGTATTATAGTAGTTATATTCTTGTACATAGGAGGCAGTATTTTAGTAGTTATATTCTTGTACATAGGAGGCAGTATTATAGTAGTTATATTCTTGTACATAGGAGCAGTATTATAGTAGGTATATTGTACATAGGGAACAGTATTATAGTAATTATATTCTTGTACATAGGGGCAGTATTATAGTAGTTATATTCTTGTACCTAGTGGCAGTATTATATTATGGTATATATTATATTGTGTATGGGGACAGTATTAGGGTATGTTCACACGGCGTCTTGCATCCGTGTGAACATACGCTTTTCAGATGCGTCTCTGGGACCGACAGAACGGACCCAGAGATGCATCTAACAATTAGCAGTCACTTTATCACAGTGGTCTATGAGGAAAAAGCAGCGGCGTTCACATGAGAGATCGCCACTGCGCGTTTCCATCACGCCTGTCAGGTCCGTCTTGCATGTCAATTCTTTGAAAGACAGACCCGACGGGCGTGATGGAAACGCGCAGCGGCGATCCCCTCATGTGAAGCCGCTGCTTTTTTCTCAAAAAGACCACTGTGATAAAGTCACTGCTAATTGTTAGATGCATCTCTGGGTCCGTTCTGTCGGTCCCAGAGACGCATCTGAAAAGCGTATGTTCACACGGATTCAAGAAGCCGTGTGAACATACCCTTAGTGGCTACTGTTTTCACACCAATTGAGATTACGCTAAAATGCTACAAAAACCCCTAAAGGTCCATTTTTATGAAACTATTTTATAAGCATCTACAATTAAAAAAGAAAAAAAAAACCCTGACATTACAACAGTGCTGAATTACCAATGCATGCCTGTATATCGGCACGCCGTATATCACATCTATGTGAATGTCCACATACTGCCAACTCCACATGTAAGTTACCAAGGAGTCTTGGCAGTATTTTTTATAGCAGTAGATAGGATATTAAGGTTTATGTACAGCAGAAGAAGCAAGGATGACACAGACCAGAGATATAGATGGGATCACAACACACATTTCGCCTCTTGCTTCCTTTGGTTATTCAATAGATATGAAAAGTGACGTCAACTGTTCTGAATAGATGTCGCTTCCCTTTTATCCTATAGCTATGGGCAGCTCAAGGTGCTTTATTTAGCCCGAGTTAATAAAGAGAGCTTATTTCAGGGTAAGGATTCCATGAGTTTTGTACTGATGCGTGATGGGACGGGGCTTTTGGCACAAAACGCGTTTCTTAAGTAGCTGTACCAGGTATTGCAGGGGCGGCTGCTGCATTTATGTGGCGTTAATTTGAAGTACGCCTGTGATTACCATATACTATACTGTAATTGCCTTTAAATGCATTAGCAGCGGCATCTTTTCCATGTATTATGGAGAGAAATCGGCTTAGCACTGGTTTTGCAGCGGCGTACATTCTCTGGTAGTCCTCCACCATGTTGATATAGATACCGGGCAGCTGTTGGCTGTAAACCCTTTACAAGAGCAGAGCCAATTTTCTGCACTAACACTCGAGGGGCGACGGAGTCCACTTTCTGCATTCTCTATGCGTTCACACCACAATTGAGAAGGACAATTATTTTATAGTACGGGGGAAGGGGGTAGGAAGAAAACTCATCGGTTTGTTTCAGGCTGATTGGATTAAACCTTGTAAGAAGCGTTAAAAATGGTCGGAAGCGTAAAAACTCAGGACTCTTGTCCCCTGCTGTGCTGATCCAAGCCGAATCTATACGGTGTATGTTGCTCGCAGACACGTGGATAGCTGCACCACACGCTGGCATGTTTAATTTGTCTGAGGCGAAGGAAGTTGTATTTTTTTTTTTTATATATTTATTTTTGAAGATTTTACAGGGGCAGCAGATGAATGAGCTTTTGACTCCTGCTCTCGGATGGGCTTTGATGTAAAGTGTCTCACCTGGAAGGAAGCTCTCTCCATTGATTGATGTTCTGTGAAGCAGATGTCACAGGCCGCAAGCTTTTTGGATATTGTGAATACGCACCACGGAGGAGGACGAGGAGGAGGCTGGGCGAAAGGAGCTTTCATTTTTTTTCTTTTCCGAGGCGGCAGTAGTAATTGAATTCTGGCAGGAAACTATTTAACTCCCATATGATGTTACAGTGCTGCACTTCCACAGATGTGCCGGGGTAAATTGAATATTGGAGCGAGGGAGCAGAAAGTTTTCTTTTTCTGTGTTCCAAATTTCTGCTGTTTCTTAGAAGGTCGGGAACCGGCCTAAATCGTACAGAGCCAGATCCTAACCTACCAGCCTTCCCTTCTTTATTATTTCACATGTTTGGTTCCTCCAGGGATTTGAACCTAGGACCCCTTTGCTGAAAGGCAGATGTGCTAACCACTCAGCTACATTGCAGATACCTTTCTTTATTACCTGTGGCCACCGTTGCAGCCTTTCACTATAGCATATTCCTTGCTACTCCAGTAACTTTCTCAGGACCAGTTGCTTGGTCAGCTTCAAGGTGTTGCTACTCATCCAAATTTGCTAGGACTTGCTCATGCCTTTTCTAGTCTTCTAGGCCAAATGGAGTACAGTGGGGACCTCTTATCTCTGGTATCCTGCTAGTTACTGACCTGGCCTGCAGGGCTGTGGAGTCGGCAAGTCTAAGCCCCGACTCCGACTCTTCAGTTTCCTAAACCTCCAACTCCTGACTCCGACTCCTGACTCCCTCATACACGGCGCATGTTTAAGTGATAACTTTACTGTAGAGAATGATAACATCAGGGTGTTTATCACCTTTTATACCAATAACCAAGCTATTTAGGTAGAACAGACACTGACAAGCAAAATTGGGAACAATGTTTTGATCTTTTGAACACTTTGGGTAGAGTTGAAGAAAAAAACTGTATTTGTATCCAAGTCCAGCTGCACCAACATTGGGAATGTGTGGAAGAGATCTGGGATCAGATTTTGGTCAAGACCTGCTTGAATCTGATCCAGAGCCCAGAAGGATTCAGGCAGAGCTGAAAACCAAAGGTGGATTTACCAAATACTAACAAAATAATAAAAATTAACATTTACATTTTTTTTGAGCAAAACAGTAACAATGCAGTTACAGAAAAGAATCTGTAGAACTAAGCAGATGCTAAATACTTGCAAGTCACATTTATGTATAAGATCGGTAAGATGACTGTATATAAAATTACAGTAGCCTCAGGGACAAAACTTGTTAGTGGATGGAGAGATATGGAGCCTTGAAAGTCACAAGTTCAAAACATTTTACCATTTTGCTTGTCAGGGGTAAAATATATTTATTGGATATGACTTTAGAACACAAAAAAATTGTAAATATGCAAAAACACTGCAGGAACATTTGTGGAGTCTCTGAATTTGTTCTGAGAAATAGTATTGCCTCCATCAAATCCTGCATGCATGACCTCACTTCTGATCTAATTAATTCCAGGCTAGAGAACGGCCTCTCTACACTAACTTGGGTTGGGGCAAAGCCGTGACCACAGGGGCAACCTCTCTAACAATGTCAGGGTATAAAGGAGACGGGTGTACAAGTAAAGGGTGATGACCTACAAGTAATTGTTCTTACTCCCACTATTTTGTCACAATTCCAACTGGAGGTTCTGAGTCAGGGCTTAAATTTTGTACCCAGTTCTGACTTTGATTTTTTCCATACCATCATGGACATAAATAAATTTGTAAGGCTTCTTACAGTGAAAAAGCATTTTTTCAATAGTGATTCTGAGGATCTAAGAGAAGAAAATAGGGGGAGTGTAACATCCAATGAATACAAAAGCCTGCTATTCAGGGAACAATTGGCATTGAAACAACTATTAGAGCTTGAGAGACAGACAAATAGTATGGAAGATCAGACAGAATCTAATGTATCCCATATACAACATAGCATGCCAAACCCCAATTTTTATCCCTTAAAGGCTAGAGTGCCGGCCCTAAAGGCCTTCCAAAACATCATGGAACGGGACTTATGGATGTTGCATAATAAGAATTTAAATAAGAAAAAACAAAAATATACAAAAAATAATCTAACATGGAGTCAAATGAGAGCAATTAAAGAACTTAAAAGTAAGGATAATCTAGTCATAAAAAAAGCCGATAAGGGTGGGGCGGTGGTAGTGATGGACAGTGGACTGTACACAAAGCAAGCCTTGGAAATTCTGAATAATACCCATACATATCGAAAATTGAAGGAAAATCCCACACAAAGCTTCCATACCACATTAGAACATCTTCTACAAGAGGGTATGGGTCTAGGGGTACTAAATGAAAGGCAAAAAAAGTATATCCTGGAAGATCACCCCGTTATACCAGTTTTCTACGGAGTGCCGAAGGTCCACAAAAGCGATTTTCCTCCAGACCTTCGCCCCATAATTTCAGGCTATATCTTCAGGCAATATCTTCTAAAACACAATTACTTTAAATTCGAAAATACTTTTTATTTACAATTAGAAGGGACCCCCATGGGGGCCACTTTCTCACCGGCCCTGGCGAACATCACCATGGCGTGGTGGGAACACCACGCCATATACAATGAGACTCACCCTTTTGTGGCTGGCATAGTGTGGTATGGGCGCTACATAGACGACCTCCTGCTTGTCTGGGGTCGGGTTGTGGCGCTCATACCACACTTTTTGGATTATATTAATTTAACTTACGATTTACATGTACTTGGAATACACACAGTGTCCCTTTCCTCGATGTGCTCCTTATTGGACAAAGGGATAAGGGTACCATCACTTCCAACTTATATCGCAAGCCCAATTCGGGCAATACTATCCTTAGAGCTGACAGCTGTCATGCTGTGAGTACCATTAAGGCCATCCCCTATGGTGAGATGGTTAGAGCCAGACGTATATGTACAGAGGAAGAAGACTTTAAAATAGCAGAGGAAAGGATAAGTCAGAGATTAATCCAAAGAGGTACAGGAAAAATGATATCAATAGAGCCATAAACAGAATTGAAGGCAAAACACGGGAACAATTACTAGAGATGAGACATACAAAAATAAAAAGACAACAAGAGACAAACAAAATCACCTTTACTACTAAATACAGCAGTAACTATAATCAGATTAAAAACATCTTTAAAAGAAATTTATGCATTCTAAGACAGGATGAGACCCCCTCTGAAATTTTAGATAGGGGTGTTCGCATTACACCGAGAAAGGGGCAGACGCTGGGCAAAAATTATTGCACCCAGTGTACACATCAGTCATCAAACTAAAATTGGGAAGGTCTGGTTGTCCCAAAAGGGGTTCTTCAAATGCGGGGGATCCCGCTGTGGAGTGTGCAATATGGCAGAGAAAAAAGAAGAATTTACAGATGTGACAAAAAAACAAAAATATAAAATTAAACATTTCGTCAATTGCGATAGCCATCATTGCATTTATGCTATAGAATGCACTCAATGTGACATGAAATACATAGGTAGTACAAATAGGAAAACAAAAATACGCATAATGGAACCCCATAAATAGCATTAAAAAAAAAACAACCCCAAATGTCAGGGGCAGCTAAACATTTTGTGGAAATCCACCAAGGAGATACATCAGGATTTAAATTCTATATTATAGACAAGGTATTATGTCCTTATAGAGGAGGGAATTGGACAAAAATGCTTAGACAAAGGAGGCACAGTGATATTCAAATTAGGAACCCGAAGACCGGAAAGGTCTCAACTATCGAACCGACATGTTATTTATATATTAGGCAATTGCATCATTGCTTTAAAAATATACATGCTTTGGGTAAATAATATCTATAACTACTATAGCTTATATGTATATATATTTATACTTTTGTATTTAATTAGGAGTAACATCTTATATGCATTAGATATGTGTGAGGTTTAATGACACACAGATATAAGTATGTATAGTTTATGTGTCAATATGCTACATTGCTGAAAGAAAGTTCCAGCCATATGTACTTCGTTGTTCCATTTACTATTTTTCCACTTAACATCATGTGATTCTCTCCCTTAATGGTGATTGGTTTTAGCTGGGTTTTTAAAGATCATTGGTAACCCACATAGACATGACGGTGAGCAAGAGTCGTAGGACTCGAAACGCGTCTGTTCTTTGCCACTAGGGGTCTGTTGCCTCGCTGCCGTGTGCTATTGTGGACCTTGTTTTACTTTTTGAAAAATAAAGTTTCAGTTTTTATTATACGGACCTTGGATTCCTTAGCGGCGTTGTTCATTACACGTCACCGGATATCCTCCTTCCTTTGCCCGTATAAAGGAATTGCTTCGGCCACAGTCAATTTTGATGAATGGTTGATCTTCTACTACTTTGAAAGCAGGTGAAACATTTTGCTGAAATCTGTTTGCTATGGGAGCAGAATCTTCCCCCCTGGGGCAGCGCTTTGCCTGCTCCATGTCATCAATTACAATCCTCATGTGATGAGGCTGAAGATATGGGAGCAGTAGCACTGGCCGGACCCAATCCCTCTTGCTCTTTGCATTGAACTAACTGGACAAACTTATTATATATTTTGGGAGTCTGAGGCGGTCCATTTTATGACGACTCCGACTCTGCCTCCTGCAAAATAGGCACCGACTCCGACTCCACAGCCCTGTTTTCATCTTTTTTTCTGCTTTTGTTCTCTCCACAGTTGTCACTTATTTTTTTTCCATGGAGAGGTCAGGATTTGTTTTGAGCTTTTTTTTGGCTTTTCAGTTGATTTTCTGTGAAACTTTTTTGACCTTATAAAATATTGTATTGGGATATGATTTATTTTGGTGGGGTTTTTGTGCCCTCTTCTTTTCTGCACTTGTTATTGGGTCTATACATCCCCGCAGCTTATTCTCTATTTTTTGGTGCCCATCACTTTTGCTGTTTCTCATTTTGTTTCTTAATGACCGGGTTTTAAAAGGCTTGTTGAAAGCTATTCATTATAGCAGAAAACTCCTTTAAAGTTGGGGGACATAGCAAAGCTGTTCTTGTTACTTGTTTTTGGTTGTCCCCTCTTGCCAGAATTTTTTTTTTTAAACTATGAAAAGTGAAAAACTTAATTGGGGGAATGGAAATTCACAGGGTTTTTCAACACAAAAATCGAGTAGCCCAGAGTCAGGCGGACCCATTGCTTTATTATTCGGAGATGGAGTTGATGGAGAAGGGGGGGCTCGGTGTTAATAGTAAAAAATGCTTGCAGTTTTAAAGTGGTTGTCTCGCTACAATGATTGGGTTTTAATTAAAAGAGCTATAAAAAACAAGCAGCTTTGCAATATATGTTCATTACAAATGAAACTACTGGTTTTGAGTTATCCCTGGTAGTAGAAGTGCATCAGCTCCTCAAATCACTATAGCAGCTAACCTGTTGATTGTTATCTCACTGGCTGCCAGTCCTGGTGACTCATCTGCTTCTCAATACAGGTCTGAGCACAGAGCCCCTCCTGTACAATATGCTTCTGTAGGGAAGGGAGGGGGAGGGCTCAGGCTTCTGTGTCTGTGTGGATTAACCCTGTGTATGCCTGCTCCCTGCTGCTCTCTACACAGATTGAGGGGGAGCAGAGGTGAGTCTGATCTGTGGTCAGTACGATGTGACAGCAGTGAAGTGTTACAATAATCATGATGTGTCTGTGGAGCTTTAACTATACTAATAGAACAGATCAGGGGGGCATGTGAACGGTTCATATCCCTCCCTGTTGCTGTATTAGTGCCCACATCGTGATTATAGTAACTCGCCTTCACAGCTGCCCTATGTCTGTTCTGACGGGGTTTGTGTTTGTTGTTGCTTGAGATGTCATGGAGATTTGTATGCTAAGCAGGGAAAATAGGAACACTTGCATCCCCCCTGCTCTGCTATTAGATAAGCTTCACAGATCTCTGTTCCATAGCCACTTATAGATCACCCCTCTCCCTGCTGTCTCCTGACTCTTGGAGGGGAGCAGCAAAGCTCAGCCACAGCACAGTGTGGCTGATTCAGCGTGAAGCAGCAGATCTAGGCAGGCACACACAGGGATAACCCTGGCAGCAAACCCCCTCGCCCTTCCCCTGCTGTAATAGAATTTTACTGCATTTCCGAGGAGGAGAGCTGTCTGTGTGCTGGAGGAGAGGGGAAAAGGGGGAAGGAAAAGGGAGGCAGACAAAAAAGCACCCCCCTGAATTCCAAAAATCCTTTGCGCCAGACACATTAAAAGTAGGCTAAAAGCCTGTAGTGAAAACAACTCCTTTAAAGGGGGTTTTATTGTTACAAAGATCATGTCTCAGATTATGGGGACAGTAAAAAATAAGCACTTTTGTAATCGGGTTGCATTACCTCTGTCACTTGGTTTACAGATATGAGCATCTCTTTAAATCTGTCTTCTATTTCTGCTTTTTGCTGGTCAGAACGCCCCCTGGTCGATTCTGGCATCCTAGACACACCCCCTGCACTGTGATTGGCTGGCTGACATTTCATTCAGGCTTTTGGGAATACGCCCCTAGACGGGAAAAACGCCACGGCCCGCGCCCCCTGTGCTGTGATTGGCTGCCTGCACACTCTGTGTTTACTCCCCTTTAGCTGTTAAAATCGATAGTGAAACCAAGGTCTGCTGGCTCTATGTACATTTTCCCGGGTTTAGGGTCAATGTTCTGGGCAATTACTGGCTGTTTAAGGGGCTTTTGCCAAGGGTTGATTCACCTCCTCACCGATCCAGTCCTTAAGCTGCTACTTGGAAAAGAAGGCGTTCTGTTCCTCAGATCGAATGCAACGATGTCATCACCTGTAGTGTATAACATAAGGATTCAACACTGTGTCTGTATAAAATTGCTTGTGTGGGGGCAGAGCTTAGGTGATTAGCCCTCCAAGACAGAGGTTGGGAGTTCAAGCCCCATCAGTAGTTTTTTTTTTCTTTAAAAAATTTTTACACATATGTAAAGATATGAAAATATATGTGTAGACATCTAAAATTTTTTTTCATATACACACACCAATGCTCCCCTAATAGTGTCCTATCCTTGCGTCACACCAAGCACTTCCAACATACGTGATTCAATGCATATATTCTGGGGGATGAGACATGTTATAGGGGAGCCCTGGATGTGTATATATATCATTATAGAGGTTAACAAAATATATTTTAGGTCTCTCTACCCTATGTGTAGAATTTAGGGGGGAAAAAAAAATACCCTTTGAGGGACTAGACTCCAAACCCCCTTTGTGTAAAAGCAATAGTCTAATCACTGCTCACTGCTCAAACCCCTGCACCCTGAGCCCATGTCAGTTACAGGCTGAGCAGGGGCCCTTTTCTCAAAGCTGATTTGCTTCTCCCCCATTGTTTTCACTCATGTCATTGACAGCAAGCAGAGATCTTTACTTTAAGCTGACATTTGTAGTTGAGAAAGATCTCTGCCTATTGTCAGTTACAATTTGGATGTACACCACTAGAAGTAACAGCGCTGGCTTTCAGTTGTGTGTAAACTAAGACATATGACCAGGTGCTTGGGTGGAGTTTGGAGCCTCAAAAAGGCTGCAGACATAAGCAGGCAGGAGGCTACAGAGCTGTTATATCCAGACAATCTTCTGCATCCCCTGCTTTAAACAAAATGATGATGTCCCCAGTTCTTCAGTGAGGGGAGACACGCCTCCTGGGAGGAGAGACACGCCTGCTGACAGGAGACACGCCCCTGGATTTCAAACTCAATCTGAGAAAATTAGCTGAACAGCACAAGCAGCTCAAACGATAACACCCCTTTAAGGGTGTGAGTTGCTGCCACTATCGTTAGAGCTCCAAAACTATTGCAGTCTAACAGAGGGGGGAGCAGACACATTTGTTTCATCAGTTCGGCTGTATGTATAACTTCTTACTAGACAACTGACAGAACAGGAGGGCTGCAGAGCTGTGACATCCTCTCTTTGTATAGGGCTGTTATATGGGAGGTGGGGATCAAGCAGCTAGAGACTCAATAATTGCCCAGATCCTTCACATAGAGCTATCACTGGGAGAAGGGGCATAGAGGAGCTTATGCATCCATTTATTACACAGCTCAGGGTGTAGTGAAAGACAATGAGAGCACAGACAGCAGCCCTTTTCACTCTCATTTTACACAGCCTCATGGGGAGACAGTGCAAGCAGCCCAGTCACAGCACAGTTGGGGATGTCCCCTCCTGGGGGCATGTCCCAACAGGCTGATGAAATTTTCAGGCAGCCAGTCACTGCAAGGGGGGCGTGGCCTGACCACTTTCTGCAGAAATAGCTCTAGACACTCACAGATTAGCTCATGGCTGCTATACTAAATGATTTAAGTAATGCAAACCAATGCAAAAGTGCTTATTTTTAAATGTCCCCATTATTATAGATATGATTTTTTTATAGCGAGAAAACCCCTTTATAAAAAGATTTCAAAGAAAAAGTGTTAAACTATCTAAGTAAGATTTTAATATCTGGTTTGTAGTTTTTTTTAGGGTTCAGCTTGATCTGGTTTTGTGTCTCAAAAACTTTTGTTACACCACAGTTCAACGATGCCAGTACGTTCTGTTTTTTTTTTTTTGTCCAGTGATACGTGCATTGCTCTTGGAAACCAAAACGCCTCTATGTATTTATGAGCACAGCCTTATACTCTTTTTATGTGTTTGGAAAGTAGAATAGCAAAATCAATCTCTACCAGGTTATTTTTTCCTCCCAGAATGATTTTTTCCCCTTCTGAAACAGAAATAAACTATTATTGCAGATCAATTTGCCTAGAAACTGCTTTTCTCATTATTGTAGGAGACTTTCTTATCTTTGTGTCTAACCAACTTAAAATTTGAGAATTGGAGCCAGAAAAGTGCACAAGTCGCATGTTTGTAGTTTGTGACAGCAGCTTTTGCCTTGGCACTGGGCTGGAGTTGTTCTTATTTAAAAAGGAAATGAGCTTGAATGAGTAATGTTACTCAATAGGGAGAAAGGAATCAATCGGTATTTTCATGAGCCTTTTTGAATATATTTGAGATTTCAGTGAGCGACTAATAGTGTACAAGTCTGTACACACCCCTGTGGTAATCACTCCTTTAATTGAGGAACCCAGTTGGTCAAGTATTCTTGAGATAATACATGTCGTGTGTAAAAATTTTTTTTTTGCCATTTTGCAAATAAAAAGTTACACAATAATTGTTATGGCCGTGTTCATAGTTTCATAGTTTGTAAGGCTAAAAAAAGACACGTCGTCCATCTAGTCAGGCCTGTTGTGCTAAGGTTGATCCAGAGGAAGGCAAAAACACCCCAATGAGGTGAAGCAATGTCCTCATTTTAGGGAAAATTTCCTTCCTGACTTCCCAATCTGCAATCAGAAAAATCCTGGATCAATTATCCCTCTCCTGAATCTAGTCACCTGTAACTTGTTATATTATTTAGCTCAGAAATGATCAAACCCTTTTTGAACTCGGTTATTGAATTCACATGGACAAGTCCCTCTGGCAGAGAAATTCTCCATAGTCTCACTGATCTTACAGTATAAGAATCCCTTTTCTATGTTTAGGTAGGAAAAACTTTCGTCTCAAAGCGTAGAGGATGCCCCTTGTTCTAGTAAGTCCCCTGTGTATAAATAAATCTTGGAGAGAGATCTTATTGACCCTTTGATGTATTTAAACATATTTATTTGTCCCCGAAGCCTTCTTTTCTCTAACTAAATAACCCTATCTTGCTAATCTTTCTGGGTATTAGTAGTCCACCCGAGTCCTTTTATTATGTTTGTTGCCGCCTTTGTACCTGTTCAGCTCTACCAATGTCTTTCCTGTGCGCACTGGTGCCAAAACTGTAACATAATATTCATGTGTGGTCTAACAGTGATGTGTATAAGGGGAATTAATGTTCCTCATCATGTGCATCTATGCCCTTTTAATGACCCTTGTTCCTATTTTGCATTTGGTGCTGCTGCCTGACACTGGCTGCTACAATTAAGTTTACTGTCCACCAGGATTCCCAAGTCCTTTTCCATGTTCAATTTTACCCAGTGTTTTTCCATATTTAACATAAATATCATGTAATGGATTTCTCTTCCCCAATGTGCATAACCTTGCCATTTATCAGTGTTAAAACCTCATCTGCCTATTTCCCTGCCAGGTTCAAACTTATCCGATCCCTTTGTAATAACATATATCCTCTATTGATGGGTTGCTTACTTTACGCAGAGCTTAGTATCGTCTGCAAAAGACGATATTTACTGTGTATTTCCTTGTGTCATAAGATCATTAATGAAAAGTTAAAGAGGATAGGGCCAATACTGACCCTTGTTGGTACCCCACTAGTAACAGCGATACAGTCTGAGTATGTTACGTTAATACTACCCTTTGTTTTTTATCAGTGAGCCAGTTGCTTACCCACTTGCAGACACATTTTCCAACCAGTCCAAAAGCATTATCATATATATTTACCAAATTTATGTGGCACCGTATCAAATGCTTTAGAAAAATCTAGATATATGACATCCAGTGCCCATCCCGATCCAGTCTAGAACTACCTCCTCATAGAAGCTGATGAGATTAGTTGACAAGGACCGATCTCATGAACCATGTGGAAACGGCGTTATACATTTTATTTTCGTGCAGTTACTCCAGGATAGCATCTCTGAGAAAACCTTCAAACATTTTACCATACTCAAAGAGGTTAAGCGCTACTGGGCCTATATGGTCTCCTGGATCATTTTTGACCCCTTGTTCTGATATTGGCCACCCAACATTTGCTATGCGCCAATCCCTTTGGGACATACCACGTTATTAGGACAGTCCATGAATATTAAGAATAGGGCCTATCTATGACATCACTTAACTCCCTTAGGACACTTGGGTGTATGCCATCTGGACCTGGGGATTTTGTCTATTTAATCTTCCTAAGACGGGCTGCAATTCTTCCTGGGTTAGACAAGAAACTTGTAAGTTGGAGTTTACCACATCTCTTATGTTCAAACAGGAGGTCATCCTCCTCGGTTAATACAAGTGGAAGAAAAAAGTGTTTAATACGTTTGCTTTTTTCTCATCGCCCATTACTGTCTCTCCCTCAGTATTTTTCAATGGCCAACATTTTCTGTTTTATCTTTTTACTATTTATATAGTTAAAAAATATTTTGGTGGTTAGTTTTACTTCTGTCGCAATTTGTCTTTCCGTCTCACAGACTTTGCTTCCTTTATCCCTTCATTTTACACACTTTATTTTTTTCCCTATAGCTTCTTAGTTGCCTCTTCACTGACCTCCTGTATTAGTAGGTGAACGCTTTCTTTTTGTTTTTATTGCCTACTTTTACATCCTGTTGATCCACTCATTGGGTTTGTCCTGTTTCTAATTTTTTTATTACGCATAAGGTAAGACCTCTAACAGGGGTAGCCTAGGACGTTTTAAAAATATCCCATTTATTATTAGTTCTGCCATATTATAAACACATAGGCCCAGTCTATCGGTTTATTGGCCATCCCTAAGCAGAATAAAATTAGCCTTCTCCTAAAATTCAGTGTTTTGTGGCTCCTTGACAAAACTCATTGAAGGATAAACGGAAATTTATTTTTTTTATGGTCACTATTCCTAGGTGCCCCTCACCTGAACCTTTGTTACTTCTGTCAGGTCTATTTAGTTAATATTAGGTACATAGAAGGGCCTTTCTCTAGTCGGTTCCCTGCACCATTTGGCAAAGGTAAAAATTATCTATTAGTTATTGACAAAAACTGTTTCCTTTAGATTGAGAGCTACAGGCTTCAGATTTTCCCAATTGATGTCTGGATAAGTTAAAGACGCCATTATAATAACTCCTCATTTGATTAGCCGCCTCATTCTATTTGCCTGAGGGAGCTACATTCTTCCATGGGTTCTGTTATTATTTTGGTGGGCCTATAGCGGGACCCCTATTAGTATCTTTATTGTATTGTACCCCCATGTATATTTACCCATAATGATTCCGCACATGTTAATTACTGTACCTATATCTTCCCGCAGTGTTGGCTTTTCAGATCGGATTTTCATAGAGGACAGACACCTCCCCTTTCCGGTCTCTTTCGATCCCCGTTCTAAAAAAACTGTAACCATGAAAGTTAACCCGGCCCAGCCATACCCTCTCGCCCAGCCATGCTCAGTTACCCCCACTATGTATTTTTTTTCTTCATTTATTAGAAATTTCTATTTTCTTTTAATTTTTTTGGTCGGGGACCCCCTGGTTTGGGACAGCATAAATTTTTTAGGGGGGATTTTTTCTTTTTTTATTTCTTTTCTCCCTAAATAAATTTTAACTATTTCTATGCCCCCCCTTCCCCCCAAACCCCCTTTTTTTAACTAATTCCCACCTCTCATTTTCACACTTGCATGCAATATGTTTTACCCCCCCCTTCCACACCCCTAGTTTAAATATTCCCCCCAACTTCCTGGCCCTTTTTTGGGTCCCCCAAAACAGCTGCACCCCCCCCAATTTGGGTGCAGCCCATCCCCTAGAAAATGGGTCGGGTACCCAAAGCCCAAAAAGTAAACCCCAAATTTCTCCAAAAACCCCAAAAATTCCCTTTTTCCCCAAAACACCAATTTTTTGAGCCACTTATTCACCTCCTAATCTCCCGCTGTCACTCGGGTGGGCCCTCGGGAACAGGTAAAAATTTCCCTAAAATTTTTTTTCTTTTGGAGGTCCTTCCCCTTGAGTTTTTTTTTTTGGGCCCTAAGTCCCTGAAACCCTTTTTTAAAGGAAAACCCCACCTACCAAAACTATGTAAATTGGTCCCATTGGGACCTTTGGAAGCGGGGTTTTCACCACCCTTACCCAGCAATCTGTAAGCCCGTTTCCACGATATGTGGGAACTCGGGCCCCGGGTAAACAAAAAATTTTTCGATAAACCCAGTTTTGTGGCAGATTGCCCTGTCTTGCCCCAAAAAAAATGGAGTCCCCCCCACTACCCAACCTGTTAGCCTGCCCTTTGAAACCCTATTCCCCATCTTACGGGAGTAGAAGGGTATTTTCCCTTGCTGCAGCAATGATATTTCTAGCTGATACCCCCCACATCTGCCAATCTTGCAAATTTTTTGGGGGTGTACCAGTCGGACTAGCCTCCCGGGACACTCTTCCTACCCTTTTTTCTGGGAAAATGTTACCCAGCTAGCCCGCCTCATGGGTTCCCGCCCCCACCATGCTACCACCCTGCCCCGCATCTATAACCCCGTGATTTATTGCTCACTGACAGCAAACCGCTTCCAATTTTGGGAATGGGAAACTCAGTTTTGTCCCCTTACTTTTTTAGATCCCGGATCCGGGGGTTCTAAATGTGGGAGTGTGCACACTTTTTGCAAAAGCAGTAAAAAACCCCCTTGAACGGTGGTCAAGGAAAGGCCCTTTTTTTGCACCCGGTTTTTGCACCCGGACAGCATTGTCCCAAAAAATGGAAACCCGATGGGGGTGTTACCAAAAAAAAAAAAAAAATTTTGAATAAATTATAATAATAAGCAATACAATACTGTCCCCTCTAAACTCCCCAAAATTTAAAATCCCCTAAAACTTATTCTCCAATTTAAAAATCCCAAATTAATCCATATAACATATAAATACTCTTATTGCAGCCCCGTGCATCTTTTGGTGGGGAAAAGACCAGTTGTACGATATTGTGTTATCCAAAATTTGATAGTAAATTTCATCTTTTATTTAGTGGTGCGGGAAGGGTGCCATAATTTAAACCAAAGAAATATACCGTATTTACCAGTATAAGCCGACCCGAGTTTAAGCCGGGCAAAACTAAAACCCTTTGCCACAAAAACCCGGGGAAAACTTATTTACTCGAGTATAAGCCTAGGGGGAAAAAGGGAGCCCGGGTTGGTGTATTTTTAAAAAAAAAAAACAGATACCAAAAAAAATTACATAGGGAGTTGAATGCCCCCCTAGGCAGATATAGGCGTTTAAAAGTCCCCCCTAGGCAGGTAAAGGCCCTTTTTTAATTTTCCCCTTTGGCAGGTTATAGGCTGGTATAGGGAGTTTTTAAAGTCCCCCATAGGCTGGTATAACAGCTATATGTCCCCCCAAAGGGAGGGTATAGGCAGGAAAATTTCCCCCCTAGGGAGG
>JAODAL010031856.1:0-47831 GCA_025379985.1 Phyllomedusa bahiana | reverse complement strand
ATTTTCAAAACTGGTATTGTGCCACTTGTGGCCTATCCTTTTTTTGCCACCCCGAATGTTCATTTTCACTGCCCTGACCTCTTGCTGCTGCCGTGACCTCCACACGTGTCTTGTGCCACTCTGTGGCCTTTATTCCAGTTTTTCCCCACCCCAGAATGTTTTTGTCCCACTGTATACCTCATGCTGCTGCCCCCGTGACCCCCACAGTTCATTGTGCCCCCCCTCTGTGGCCTACTCCTGTTTTTGCCACCCCCAGAATTTTTCATTGTGCCACTCTCTGACCTTATGCTGTGCTGTGGTGTTGCTGTGCCCCACACCCTGTCTTTGTCCCCACTCTCTGAACCTCATGCTGTTGTCTGCCTCCCCTCCACTCTGTTTTTCCTACCCCATTTTTGCCCCCCCTCCAGAATGCATTGTGCCACGTCCGACATCATGCTGTTTGCTGCCGGACCTCCCACTGGTCTTGTGCCACTCTGTGGCCTACTCATGTTTTTTGCAGCCCCAAAATGTCTTTGCCCCACTGTCTGACCTCATGCTCTGCTCCCTGGGACCTCCACAGTGCTTGTTTTTCCTCTGGGGCCTACCCCTTTTTTGCCCCCCTCCCAAAAGTCTTTTGTGCACTGTCTAAACCCTTAAATGCTGCTTGCTGTGACCTCCACACTGTGTCATTGTGCACTCTGTGGCCTACCCCTTTTTTTTCCCTCCCCCAAATGTCATTTATCACGGGCCTGACCTCATGCTGCTGCCGTGACCTCCAACTGTGTATTGTGCCACTCTTGACCTACTCCATTTTTTTGCAACCTCCAGAATGTCATTGTCCCAATTTTGACCTTTTTGCGCTGCTGCCCCGTGACCTCCACACTGTGTCATTGTGCCACTTTTGGCCTACCCCTGTTTTTGCCACCCCAAAATTTGTCATTTGCCACTCTCGCCCTTATGCTGTGTGGCTTTTTGCCGTGCCCCCACACCCTGTCATTGTTGCCACTCTCTGCCCTCATGCTGTTGCCCCGCGTTCCCCTACTCTGTGTCATTGTGCCTTGTGGCCTTTACTCCTTTTTTTTGCCACCTCCAAATGTCTTGTCCCTCTCTCTGACCTATGCGCTGCCGTGGCTGATGCCGTGACCTCCACATTTTGTTTTTGTCCCCACTTTTGTGGCCAAACCCTGTTTTTCCCCCTAGAATGTCATTGTGCCACGTTAACCTCATGTGTGCTGCCGACCTCCACCCTGTGTCATTGTGCCCCTCTGTGCCCTATTCCTTTTTTCCCATCCAAAATTTGTCATTGTGAAAACTGCCTGCCTTTTGGCGCTCCCGGACCTCCCAACTGTTAATTGTGCACTCTGTGGCCTATTTTCCTGTTTTTGCCCCCCTCCAAATGTCTTGGCCATCTTCTGACCTCATGCGCGTGGCTGCTGCGTCACCTTTCCCCCCTCTGTCATGATGTTTCCCCCTGAGCCTCAGCTTGTTTTTTTTTAGTTTTCGCTCCCTTGGGATTTTTATCATTCTACATTCCCGCTTCGTTTTTTTTGGTATTTTGCCCTTTAAGTGCCAGGGAATTTTATAGTGAAGCGTTCTAAGGGGGCGGCAGTCATGTGCGGGGTCATACTAAAACACAACATTGTATGAACCCCCAAACCAAGCCCCTCTATTTTTAAGCAGGGGCACAAGTTCTACAGCACCCTGCAGGCTCTGTGCAGGCCTGGAAATAGCTGTTTTTAACGGCGATCGTCCCGAAGTAATTCGGACTGAAACTAATTTTGTCGGAAAATTCAGCGAAGTCACCGAATCGAATTTTTGAGAAATTCGCCCATCTCTAGTAACAGGCCTCTTTCATCTTTTTAAGTGGGAGAACTTAATTGCACAATTGATGGCTGACTACAAACTTTTATTCCCTACTGTATGCTGCTGAGCTCGTGCACTTCTTTGGTTGACCATGGCGAGTCCTGTCCTTTGGTCGACTATGATAAGTGGAACCTGTCTTGTTAAATCACTGTATCGTCTTGGCCACCGTGCAGTAGCCCAGTTTCAGGGTGTTAGCAATCTTCTTATAGCCTAGGTCAGGGCCGGACTGGGAATAAAAAACAGCCCTGGCACTAAGCCCCCAGCAGCCCACATACAACAACCGCTTAAAAAATGTCCCTTGTTCTCGCACCTCGCCACTTCCTAAAATAAACTACACTATAAAGCTGCTTTCACACTACACGGAGTGTTTATGATGTGGATTTTTGGTGCTGTTTTTTTGTGCAGAAAGGCAAGAGCATTAATGTCTGAATCATTTCTACACAAAAAATCACCAAAACAGCTCCATGTGAGACCCCCCTACACACAACAAGAAAGAAACCATGGTGCAAAAAGCCCTCATCCAGAGTCAGGTGTGCACTTTACAATCAGGGAAAAAGCCCACACTGACACTATACAAGAACCAACATAACCTACAACCCCAGCAATCACATCACCAATAGTCAGTCACCATCACATGAATACAGCACTGATTCAACACAGAAGTAAAATGACTCCGACAGCAGGACTCACAGGAGACGTCATCTCGATGGAGTTGTTCTCTTCTCCTTTTCGTCTCCTTCGGGCCCCAAAACCCTCCATGACGTCATCTCTAAAGAGTTGTTCCCTTCCATTTTCTTTCTCTGTCCGGTACAGCATGCATGTCCCATCTAGTGGCCACTACTCGTCTCTGTAGAATTTACCACAAATACATCTTAGACTCCTCCTTTTTCCCGCAACTTTCCTATCAATTCCCCCAAAAAGCTATGTTAACCCTAAAAATTAAAAATTAAAAAATGTCAGATAAGTGGCATGTAAATAGGTAACCCCCATTAGGTAGGTAAACAGGGGCCCTTTCCCCCATTAATTTGGTAGGGTAGACAGGGCCTACCACTGTAATTAGCCCCCAGTAACTAGCCAGGTAGCTAGGGCTCCCCCCGTAACTACCAGGTAGCTGGGGCTGCCCCCAGTAACTAGCCAGGGACTGGGGTTGCCCCCAGTAACTAGCCAGTAGCTGGGGCGCCCCCAGTAACTAACCAGTACTGGGGCTGCCCACAGTAACTAGCCAGGTAGCTGGGGCTGCCCCCAGTAACTAGCCAGGTAGCTGGGCTGCCCCCAGTAATCAGCCAGGTAGCTGGGGCTGCCCCCAGTAATCAGCCAGGTAGCTGGAGCTGCCCCCAGTAATCAGCCAGTACTAGGGCTCCCCCAGTAACTAGCCAGGTGGGGCCAGTAACTACCATGTAGGCCAGTAATTAGCCAGCAAAGGGCCAGGGCCAGTATGTAGGCAGGCAGGCCATATGTAGCCAGGCAAGGCTATATGTAGCCGGGCGGGGCCATTAATAGAAAAGGGCCACTTATAGGAGACAGGGCAGGCATATAGGCAGACAGGGCAGGTATACGGCAGACGGGGCAGGTATACGGGAAGACAGGCAGGTATACAGGTAGACAGGGCAGTATACAGCTAAACAGGGCAGTATATAGCAAACAGGGCAGGTATACAGGTAGACAGGGCGGGTATAAGCTAGGCAGGGCAGGTACACAGACAGGGCGGTATATAGCTAGACAGGGCAGGTACACAGGTAGACAGGGCTGGTATATAGCTAGGCAGGCAGGTATACATGTAGCCAGGCTGGTATATAGCTAGGCAGGGCAAGTATACAGGGCTGGTAATAGCTAGGCAGGGCAAGTATACAGGGCTGGTAAATAGCTGGGCAGGGCAGGTAGCCAGGCTGGTATATAGCGGGCAGGCAGTATACAGGGCTGGTAATAGCTAGGCAGGGCAGGTATACAGGGCTGGTATATAGCTAGACGGGGCAGTAGCCAGGGCTAATATAAAACCTAGGCAGGCGGTATACAGGGCGGTATATAGCAACCACAGCAGGTATACAGTGACAGGGCAGTAGTTTTTTAAAAAATAAGTAAAAACAATACTTACCTGAAGTCTCGCTTCCTCTTTTATCTCTTCCCCAGAGCGGCCGCTGGCAGCAGTGTGTGGGACGCGGAGCCCACGGCCTCCTGGGAGCTGAACAGACTGGATCAGTAGATCCCAGCTGTTCAGCCTCGGCTGCTGCCTGCACCGCGCGGTGTAGGCAGTGGCCGTGATGGCTGCATGGCTGGGTCGGTAACCCGACCGTGCAGCCGTGTGGGCGATGGGGGTCTGTGGGCCCTCGGGGTACAGGGTCCGGCCCCGCTGACGACCATTGCGGCCCCTGAAGCGTGTCACAGACCACGCCGGGACCCCGGGGCCCCGCGGGGGAACACACTGGTCCCCTTGGCGGGTGATCCGAGCCGGCCCTGCGGCCCGGACCCCAGCGGCCCGCCGGGCAAATGCCCGGTTTGCCCTATGGCCAGTCCGGGCCTGGCCTAGGTCATTTTTATGATAGGAAAGCCAGGTGCATGCTGTGGGGATGGGGAGTCACCCATTGTTCCTATAGAGAACCCCATCAGTTAGGGAGGTATATATACCCCCCAATAGGTAGGTATATATGTATTCTCATTAGGCAGGTATATAAGTCCCATTAGTAGATAGGTTGCAAGGAATATAGGCTCCCTTGGTATGTAGGCCCCTTCAGTATATGGCAAAGTATGTATGACCCCCTGCAGATAGTTTATATAGTCTCCCACAGTAGAAAGGTAGGTAGAGTAAGTAAGTTGTTTATACAGGTGCCCCTGTAGGTAGGTATGCAGCTACTTTCAATAGCTAGGAAAATATATAGGGCCCCCAGCAGGTAGGTAAACAAGTTTCTTTGGTAGGTAGGTAGGTAGGTATATATACTAACCCAGTAGGTACGTAGGTTTATAATTACCCTAGAAGGTTGTTAGTTATATAGATGTCCCCCAGCAGGTTATGCCCCCAAGTCTATAGGTAGATACACAACCTGGGCCATCTTTATGTAAGGCAAAAATACTTTTTCAGATCCCCAGACCGTTCTTTGCCATGAGGTGCCATGGTGAACTTCCAATGACCAGTGTGAGAGCGATAACACCAAATTTAACACACTGCTCCCAATTCACACCTGAGATGTTGTAACTCTAACAAATCTCATGACACCACGTCAGTGGCTTAGTCATCGATAGCTGTGGGTTGAGTTATTTTGAGGGCACACAAAATTTATACTGTTATACAATCTATACACTGACTATTTTACATTTATCAAAGTGTTTTATTCAGATAATACAACCAGCATAAATTATACAAATAATTTTTATTAGAATCACAATAAAAATATGCCAATTAAAATCAAAGCACCAAAATTCAACTATTCAGAGGAAAGTGATAAGAGTAAAACATACAATGGGGAATCAAAACATATCCAGCTCTTCAGCTCTGTGTGCTCAGGAGGGGGCGTGTGTGATTTGTTTGAATTGCATATCATGTGACCCAGCAGGATGACATCACCATGACTTTCCTCTCTTTAGTCAAAGAAAGGTCTTTTTATGTGTAGAACTGTAAATAGCTACATTGTAGCTCAGAGGTAAATTTTTTGCCTCCAGACACAAGGGTCCTCGGTTCAAATCACTGCAGGAACCAAACCTGTGGATTTTCTTTCTCTTTATCAATGCACATACCTGACTGAGGTTTCATTTTTAATTTATTTGCACTGTTTGACTAATTACTAAGGAATACAGAGGACGGGAGTAGAATGACAGCACCTGGGGTTTGAATACTCAGTAGCTGTCTGAAAGGAGTGGTGATGTCTGAGCATGTATGGCAAGGACTGAAGAGGTCTCAGCCCTGGTCGTATCCCCTGGAGACGAGCTGTAAACAATGGATCACTAAAGGAGCAGCTAAAACAAAAACGGTGCAGAATTTTTAATAATGATGAATGTTGAAAATGTTTATTATTTAATTTACAAACTTCCCATGTCAATTTTACTTTGTGGCAAAACCCCTTTAACAACAGATAGTTTGTAAAGAGAGGCTATCCACACCAATGAAATCAGTCAATGATGTTTAGTTCCACAAGTAGTTAAAGGATGTGTAACAAATAACTAAATCATATACAGTATATAATTTATTATCAGTATATCAGATGTTATATAACTCAAGAGGAAATGTTCCAAGCCCTACATGCAAAGAATCCACAGGAATGTAACTACCAGAATTATGATATGTATCACCTTACCCCTTATGTCCACTGTTAAGATCACCTCTGGAGAAAAAGATTGAAGTAAAAAATTATATTTAAATAGTTTTTTTTTTTTTTTTTTACTTTTTGCAGTGATTTCTTAACTAAGGGTATATGTAGGGGTGACTACAATGGAATGTCGGATGCATATTAACAAACATAAGTCGACCATTAGAACTGGTAGGATGGATTACCAGTATCTAAGCATTTTTTGGATAAAGAGCATAAGATTACTGATTTGAAATTTTCGATTATTGATCATGTACCTAAACTGAGAAGAGGGGAAGATCATCAAACTTATTTAAAAAGAAAAGAATTTAAATGGATATTTAGATTGGATACATTGTTGCCTAACGGATTAAATTTGGAATTTAAGGTGTTACCTTCTATGAGTTAGTCTATGCATGGATTCCTACTCAAGTTCTATCTGAATTATATGAAAATATGAGTATAGTGTTGTATTGATTTATTATTAATGTTTTTATTTTATTTATTTTTTCAGATTATCCTGGAGGAATGATTTATTTTAAACCTTTGTGATTGTGGATGAGCTACGGTGTTCTCTTATCCGATCGGCCTATTTATCAGAGGGCTGCATTTGCTGCACTGGATGAAGATCTATTGGATGCCTTAAAATTATAAAATACAAGCTATTTTCTGAATTTCCTTTGTAGTGCTGTTATATGGTATAAATTTGCGCCCCTAGATACTGCAGCCCCATTATGTCCCTTCGGACTCATTGGTTGTGCCGTGAGTTCTTTGGTGTATATACATCGTTGCTATGATGCTCCTGCTGGTGATATACTAGTGGTGGGGATCATGGCATGGTGGAGGATCGTAAGTTTATGGCATAAGAGGAGTATGTATCACTTTAGCTATATCTGTATAACTGGCTTGCCAGTTAGTAAAATGGCATCTTTTGTGCTAACATATGGTGAGTGCGAATGCACGAGATGTATGGTATACTTCTCCAATGCTTAGCCTGGACAGAAGCGAGATCTCGTGAGATGTGCTCCCTTGACATGCGCAGTTTAGGAAAGAGAACGCCAAGCTCTGACTTTAGGCGGCCATTACGCGTATCTTCATCGGTTTAGGTATTTACACTTTTTGTCTATTGTGGCATGATATATACATGTATTAATATATATGAATATATATATATATATATATATATATATATATATATATATACACTCACCGGCCACTTTATTAGGTACACACAGCTAGTAACGGGTTTGACTCCCTTTTGCCTTCAGAACTGCCTCAATTCTTCCGTGGCATAGATTCAACAAGGGTTGCAAACGATGCTCCCAAATTTGGTACCAAGGGCCCAAAGAGTGCCAAGACAATATTCCCCACACCAGAACACCACCCCACCACCTGAACCGTTGATACAGGGCAGGATGATCCATGCTTTCATGTTGTTGACAGCCAAATCCCGACCCTACCAACCGAATGTCGCAGCAGAAATCGAGACTCAAACAGACCAGGCAACGTTTTTCCAATCTTCTACTGGGCCAATTTTGATGAGCTTGGGGAAATTGGAGCCTCAGTTTCCTGTTCTTAGCTGAAAAGGAGTGGCACCCCGTGTGGTCTTCTGCTGCTGTAGCCCATCTGCCTCAAAGTTCGCCGTACTGTGCGTTCAGAGATGCTCTTCTGCCTACCTTGGTTGTAACGGTGGCTATTTGAGTCAATGTTGCTTTCTATCAGCTCGAACCATCTGCCCATTCTCCTTGACCTCGGCATCAACAAGGCATTTCCGCCCACATGACATGCCGCTCACTGGATGTTTTTTCTTTTTCGGACCATTCTCTGTAAACCCTAGAGATGGTTTTGCGTGAAAATCCCAGGGGATCAGCATTTTCTGAAATACTCAACCCGCCCTTCTGGCACCAACAACCATGGCCATGTTCAAAGGCACTCAAAATCACCCTTTCTTCCCCAAACTGATGCTCGGTTTGAACTGCAGGAGATTGTCTTGACCATGTCCCACATTTCCTAAAATGCACTGAGTTGCCACCAAGTGAATTGGCTGATTAGAAATTAAGTGTTAACGAGCAGTTGGGCAGGTGTACCTAATAAAGTGGCCATGATGGGATTTTATAAAATAAAATATATTCTTTAATAATGATTGTCACTATTTGTCACTATTTGTTTGTATCATGTGATTGGGGATGTCATCTATTTTGCAAAGTAATTGACACTGATGTGATTGGTTGCACAATTTATTCACCTGTATTTAAATGGCATGTTGACACTATACTGTTGCTTGAGAAAAGCTCAGTTATGAGCTGAAACGTTGCACTATTGGGTAAAATAAAGACTGTTTGAAGTTGAAGTGCTGTATTTATATTGGATGTTATCTGGCCCGTGGACTGGGTTTCTGTCACGTTTACTGGCCACAAAGCCAGAAGCGCCCTGGTATAGGAGATCCTCAGGGCCCACCGCGGGCAGAGATGGCAGTACTTGCGGCGGGTAGCTGAAGTGCAGGACACAGGTGACGGATGAACGGATGCAGTAGCTGTTTAATGGAAGCACAGTCCCAGGGTAATAACAGAATTATACAGCAGCAGGAACCCAGCAGTGAGAAACTGGAGACAGTACGTCGGGAATTCAGCAGTGCAACCGGTGCGCTGGACAGCGCGGGGTTAATGCAGAGCTTCAACAGACACAGTGGAAACCAAGGGGTTAACACAGTAGCAGCTTAGCAGCAGAGGTCTAGCTCTAATGAAGAACATCAACGAACTGACCCAGAGTCCGGGGAGGAAGTTCCTTATGAGGAAAGGGTTCAGAGGTCACGGGCAGGAAGCAGGAGCACTGTGTGTAAAAGTCCCGGCTGGGCGCGCGCCCTATGAGGTGCACACACACGCCGGGGAAGCCACAGAGGACGGACACGCGTGGAAGCAGGACCAGATGTGTAGCGCTGAGCAGCAGGAGCAGGTACAGAGCATACAGAGACTGCCGCTGTAAGCCCCACACAGGGAGCCACAGCGGACCCAGACACAGGGGCACGGACACGACCGCGGTCTCAGGCACGGGCCGCGGCGCGATCCGTGACAGTACCCCCCCTTAAGCCCTCCCCTCCAGGCTAACCAGGTACCCCGATAACGGCTAGGGGTAACCACCTCCTCCTCGGTATCCTGTCTTCAAGGAGGTGTCCAGAGAGTCCCGGATTATTTTCTTAAACCCTGGGGGGCAGAAGCAGAATCAGTAGACAGGGGGAGAGGTGGGTGGGAAACAGAGGTGTCTTTACAGACCAGGAGCTCTTCTTGCGCTTGAGGGCCCTCTTCGGGGCAGAACAGCAGAAACAGGCAGGGAAACGGGTGGGCGGGACTGCACAGGATGTGAAGGCTTGAGGCAGCGAGAATGGCATAGCTCGCCCCACTGGAGAACTTCACCCGTTTTCCAATCCAGGGAAGGGTTGTGACACTGGAACCACGGTAGGCCAAGCAGGACAGAAGCAGAAGCATTAAGCAAAAACGTAGAACGAGAGTCCCCTTGGTGGGAACTTCCATTTCACAGAGTCCGAGGTTTGGTACGGGATCGCACTGGTTCTGTCAGGATCTCGCCGTTGTTGGAGGAGATAGGCAGCGGTTTTTCCGGACAGGAGACTGGCAGGCAATACTTGTCAAGCAAAGAGGGTGGATAAAGTTCTCAGACGAACCAGAGTCCAACAAAGCAAAAAACTTGGATTTAGTACGGGAAACCATAACAGAGAGTGACCGGGGTGGTCAGACGAGGAGCAGAGGCATCTTTATTCAGGGATGCTTCACCCACAACACCATGGCATCGAGGTTTCCGGGGCGCAGCAGGGCGGACTGGGAGTTCTTTAAAATTAGGGGCTTGGGACTGCCACAGTATAGACACAGGTTCAGACTGCGCCGACGAGAGCGTTCCTCCGGGCTTAGAGGGGCGTGATTCACCTCCATAGGAACATCTTGTGGGAACGCAGGTGCCTGGTGACGTAGACTTGGGGATGAAGGGTCAAGGTGAGGCGAAGACTTGCGAGGACGGAAGGGCGGTGACTGCTGGCGAAGCTCTAGCTTCTTTCCAGAAAAACGTATGTCGATTTCGTAGCTAAGCAATGAGGTCGTCCAAGTTACTTGGTAGGTCACGACCGGGCCAGTTCATCCTGATGCGCCCAGCGTGCCCCCCCAGAAGGCTGTAACCAGGGCCTCGTTGTTCCACGTGAGTTCTGAAGCCAGGGTACGAAACCGGATGGCATACTGGCCCACAGAAGATTCGCCTTGGCAGGAACGTAGCAGAGCAGATGCCGCAGAGGTATTGCACCCAGGTTGTTCAAAAATTTTCCGGAAGGCGAACCATGAAATTCTGGATGGTCCCTTGCAGCGAGGTCTCTACTCCCAGAAGGGGGAAAGTGGGACCAGCCTAGGGCCCACGCGGCAAAAGGGGAAAAACCCACCGGTGCCTAATCGGAAAACTGGGGGTGCAGACCTGAATGGAATGCACATGGAAAAGATTAATCCGCGATCATGAGTGGGGACTCCGTCGGAACGCAGGAAAGGTGCGCGGGCAGGCGGGAATGAATCACAGAAAAGGGGCCAAGGAGAACCACAGCGGGTTGGGGGGCTGGCCTAAAAAAATCAACCTTCCCAGAGTCCGGAATGAGTTCCTTATGAAGGAAAGGTTCAGAGGTCACGGGCAGGAAGCAGGAGCACTGTGTGTATAAATGTCCACAGGTTGGCGCGCGTGCGCCCTATGGCGGGCACACACACGCCGGGGAAGCCACAGAGGATGGACACGCGTGGAAGCAGGACCAGGTGAGTAGCGCTGAGCAGCAGGAGCAGGTACAGAGCATACAGAGACTGCCACTGTAAGCCCCACACAGGGAGCCACAGCGGACCCAGACACAGGGGCACGGACACGACCGCGGTCCCAGGCACGGCCGCGGCGCGATCCGTGACAGTTTCGACTTGCACTCATTAGAGAAGTTGCCGATGTTCCTGATTTTGTTTCATTACCATAACTGGAATATAGTGCTAAGAGATTTATTGACCATCCAGAATCCATATTGTCAGTATCCCTTTAAGAATAATAGATCTTAAGCTGTAAATTTCCTAACCTCTTGGAGATGTGTACTGAGAAGCATTACATATTGACACAGAGGGTTGTTATCAGGGCCTCGTTGTTTTGGGAACGCTGTAACTGAGATAATACTACCCAGCATGGTTAGAAAGTGACCATGGGAACCCAGGTGTACATGGCTCGGGGGTGTTCAGCATCAAGTCATGTTTTTTTTCCAGCACCAGGTTAACCTCTTAAGAACTGGCCATTCGAAGGGGAGGGGGCCTTATACTGGAAAAGTACTGATCTGTCAGCTTGCTAACCCTTGGCTACGCTGGCATTTGTTTCAAGTAAGATATAAGCTTAGAAAGTTAGCTGTGAAGTTAGAAGTAGCTGGAACTGTGGGCTATAGAGGGACGCCTCGCTGCCACAGTATTGATCCCAGGTTTATCTCTCTGTCTTCGCTGGCCGCTTCTCCCAGCTGATGTACAGATAGATGATGCTGATAAGATTCCCTGGTGAAGCTTGGACCTATATATGGGGGCACTCGTGCACGGTGTTGATCTTCAGGATTCTCTCTCTATCTTCGCTGGCCTGTGTTTACAGCTGATGCCGATAGATGATGCCCTTTTAAGGTTCCTGATGAAGCTTGACCCATATAGAGATGGGGATGTAAGTATTTGTTAAACCCTATTATGCGTGCTTTCCTTTGTAACCAAAATTATGCCCTGCCCTTTTCTTTATAATCTATATTATGCAAAAGTATACACAATATAAAACTATCTTCCTTTAGTCGTATGTAATCACTTAGTTCTTCATATAATAAAGTAAATAAAGCATTGGATGTTGCCTTCTTTAAAGCCGTATGCGACCCCACGAATAGTTGGCAAAACACTGGAACCAGAGGAACCCTTTTGTAGTCCATAGAGTCCATTGGGCACCATTTTTCATGTAACGGATTTAGTGATACCTCTGTGACAGAGGCTCAGGGCGGAATCCAGTATGGTGATGTGAATTAAGCCTAAAAGAGGCTTCTTAAGTGTCACAAACACTGAAAAAGAGTATGTGTGAAGAAATCCTACATGGAAATAATAGAAAATATGCTTAAAAAATAAATGTATTCACAATACAAATACTAAGGGTGGACTTAGTTGTTCATTTGGGTGGCAAGCATAAGAGTTTCTGCAAGTTCCATTTGTAAAGAGATTGCAACAAAATCTGTTGTGTGTGAATCCACCCTAATTGGAAAAAAATGGTGGATAATTCCCACAAACATCTGCTTATTTCCCTGACTCAGCCTCTGACATGACATCATTCCTTTTTGAATAGATGATGGTGAAATAAGAGGCTTGAGAAAGCAGATGCAAACACAGGAAATATGCAAACCTTTAAAAAGAATATTTCTAATAACAAAAAAATAACCAGGAAATTGTTTGTGTCCCAATACCAAATTTGGGGAAACTAGTAACATTCAAGCAATTTCTTGCAAATTAAAAGCAGCAAAAGAGCAGGAATATCTTCTCATGATTAATATTCAGATTATGCACATTATGTGAAATATCAACAGTAAGTGTTACAAACACCATTAGGGTCACATTTCATTGCAAGTTTAAACCACAGAATGTTCTATCTGTCATGAATTAGCAAAATCTTTTGTTTGCTAAATGTTTCTCTGCTTTGTTCTCATAGGATCTGGTTCTTTTCTTGACACAAAATATATGGCTTCCTTACAGAAATTGCTTAAGATCCAGGGCTGCCTGTGCCCTCCAGTGCTAGGTGGAATGGGGAAAAAAACTGTACCAACACAACAGTGGGGTCTATTATGATGTATTAATATATAGTATCTCTAAAAAGTGAATCCACCCTTCATATTTTTGTACATATTGTATTATATCGTTGCATGGGGCAACACTGAAGATATGAAGCTTTGATACAATGTAAAGTAGTCAATGTACAGCTTGTATAATAGTGTAAATTTTTTATGCCCTCAAAATAACTCCGCACACAGAAATCAATGTCTAAACCACTTGCAATAAAAGTGAATACACCCCTAAGTGAAAATGGACAAATTGTGCCTATTTGACATTTTCCTTCCACGATATCATGTGACTTGTTAGTGTTATAACATCTCAGGTGTGAATAAGGAGCAGGTGTGTTAAATTTGGTGTCATCGCTCTTACACCCATACTGGTTAGTTATGATAATTATTGGCACCTCATGGCAAATAATTATCTGAGGATCTGAAAACAAGAATTGTTGCTCTACATAAAGATGGTCTAGGCTAAAAAAAGAAAACCCTGAAACTGAGCTGCAGCACAGTGGCCAAGACCATACATCGGTTTAACGAAATAGGTTCCACTCAGTACTGGCCTCGCTATGGTCGAACAAAGAAGTTGAGTGCACGTGTTCAGCGTCATAGTCCAAGATAGATGTATGAGTATCACCAGCGTTGCTCCACAGGTGAAAGGGGTGAGGGTCAGCCTGTCAGTGCTCAGACTATAAGCTGCACACTGCATCAAATTGGTCTGTATGGTTGTTGTCCCAAAAGGAAGCCCATTCTAAAGATGATGCAGAAGAAAGTCAACAAACAGTTTGTTGAAGAAAAGCAGACTAAGGACATTGATAACTGGAATCATTTCCTGGGGTTTGATGAAACCAAGATAAACTGATTTGGTTCAGATAGTGTCAAGCATTTGGGGGCAACCAGATGAGGAGTACAAAGACAAGTGTGTCTTGCCTACAGTCAAACATAGTGGTGGGAGTGTCATGGATTGAGGCTGCATGAGTGCTGTCAGCTGTGGGAAGCTACAGTTCATAGAGGAACATGTACTGTGACATACTGAAGCACAGCATAATCATCTTTCATCTGAAACTGGACCCCCAGTGCAGCATTCCAACAAGACAACTACCCCAAACACACCTCCAAGACACCCACTGAATTGCTAAAGAAAATATGGGTAAAGGTACAGGACTGGCCAAGCATGTTTTCAGACTTAAACCTTATTGAGCATCTGTGGGGTATCCTCAAATGGAAGGTGGAGAAGTGCAAGATCTCTAATATCTACCAGCTCTGTGATGTTGTCATGAAGGAGTGGAAAAGGATTCCACTGGCAAACTGCAAAGCTTTAGTGAACTCCATACTGATATGGATATAGAGAATTCAGGCAGTTCTGGAAAATAATAGTGGTCACAAAAAATATTGACACTTTGGGTATAATTTGTCCATTTTCACTTGAGGGTGTACTCACTTTTGTTTCTAAAAGTTTAGATATTGATGGCTGTGTGTTGAGTTCTTTTAGAACACACCAAATGTTCACTGTTATTCAAGCTGAATACTGACTACTTTATGTTGTATCAAAGTGTCATATCTTCAGTGTTGTCACATGAAAAGATGTAATACAATATTTACAAAAATGTGAGGGGTGTACTCACTTTTGTGAGATACTGTAGGTAGCAAGTCCTTAAGTATTAGCACACAGTGTAGGTGAGTGCAAATAAACAGAACATATAATAGTAAATAATTACATTTGAGTTTAACAATGTAAAACAGTATAAAACTACATAACAGTATTGCCCATGGTGTAAGTTGTTGATGACGTTGCAGAGAATGTGAATGTCCACAGTCCAAAGTACCATTATTCTGGGGCACTAGAACAGCATCCTGTACAGGATGCTGTCAGAACAAGAAAACAAGGAGGTAAACAGCTGGGATCAGAGTTATCTCCGTTCATGTCTGTTGAAGGCAGGTAACTAAAAGCCGACACTTGTGTATAGAGTGCCATCGGAGCGTCATCTTTGTACACATTTCTGCAATTTATATATATGCAGCTTTGGCAGCAGTGTATAGTAGTGTGGCTGTTTCAGCCGTTCCTGGGTCGGTTCTAATCAGGAGTAGGCTACGTGTTGGGTAGGTGCCTTCTCCTTGTGTTCCAAGACAGGCTTTGTGCAGGTCTCTGGAGGCCTATAAAAAGCCTGGTAACCTAGATGATCTGGGTTTATAGTCGGCTACCTGGAATTGGGACTGGAAGGACAAGAAATATCCACGGTGGTGAGTGCCGTGGATTTTCTTTCTCCCTCCAGTGTTGATGCACTGGATCTATCTATTTGTTTCACTGAGCACCACTATTGCTATTGTGGAAATATTTGTATTTATATGGGGATGTTAGCCGTGGATTGAAATTGCTGCAAAGCTTATTTTTCTTTTGCCTTGTTTACCTGGAATAGGGAGCAACAGTGGAGCTGGAGAGAGGAGGCTCTTACCCACCAGGCTTGAGGAGAGCCACCATAGAGTATTGTGAGGTACAGTGAGAGTACATGTTTTGGTGGTGCTGGATGTTAGATCCAGACCACAGGATAGAGAGGGTGCTCTGCTTAATGTGTATAGCTAGCAGCTAGACACCAAAGATTTTGTTTATATATATACATATATATATATGTATATACATCTATTCCAAATATCAGCGGCACACTATTGACTAAGAAAACATCAAAGGCATATAGGAATTTTAGGAAAATGCATGACTGCTAAGGACACATGAAAATCTGGGGCTCTTAGTTCACAGTTTTGATCAAAAATGTTTAAGTTCACCTCCCAATTGCGTCAAGGGGACCCCAGTACAGGTGAGTTCCTAACACTAAAACGTTACCTCTTTTGGAGCCTGTTCAGACTACAACACCTCAGGGAGTGAAAAGAACTAGCTACTGAATAATCCTGCACAATCTAGTATGCTATTCTGTAAAGTAAAGAAAAATAAGGGTGACATACACTGACGAGCAAAAGGGTGATAATGTTTTTAACTTTTGACTTTCAGGCTCCATATCTCACCATCCATATAAGACTACTCATAGAGTGGTTGTACCACATTTCCCAAACACATTAAACTGAACTGTAAAAAAGTGGAGGAAACATTTTGCTTCATTTTGGGCCAGGCTAAGAATTTGTGTGCGTTTGAGAAAAATGAGTGTAAATAAACAGCTATAAGAGCCATTAGTGCAGCAAATTCTTTTTTCCCACATGATAAAATATTACCTTTGTGCTATTGTTTTGGGACTACATTTTTCCATCAGTTTAATCATTTAGATTCTTGTGAGGAAGTTTTAGATTACAATATCTAGATAAAGTTCTCTACTATTCCTTGATATAAGTCTTGAAGAAGTAGGGAACTTGAGACCGAAGTAAACTTTGCTTAAAGAACAGGAAATCCAAATTGTATTTCAGTCTCAGTCACATGAACTCCTTATTTATGTGAATCACAGCTAACAGATACCAGATGTGAAATCTGTGCTGTGATCTATAAGGCTTAATTGAGTGTCTGTTGGCCTCGATTAAATAGCCATAAACTTATCACTCGGCTAGGAAAGAGCCATGAATGACTTAATAAAATAAATATTTATCTTGAGTATGGTCCATCATTCGGTGAATGAAGTAGACATTGTTTGTCCATTACATGATGTGTAGATAAACTACATAACCAATATTTAAATTTACTAGGCATTAATTTTTTTCTCCAAAAAACCTAAAACATGTTTTCTTCTAATTGGATAGCATGGTGATTCAATATTTTACACTACAGCCTTGTAACTCTATGGTCAAATGTTTAAATCAGATCAGGGCAAACTTTGCATGGAATTTTTATGCTCTCCCTGTATTTGTGTGGGTTTTCACTGGCTACTCTGGCTTCCTCCCACACCCCAGCACACCATAGTTTTAGGCCAATTGGCTTCTTCCAAAATTGGCATTGGGATAAGTGTGTAGAAAACAAAATCACCAACCCATCTGGAGACCAGGAGTGATATAAGGAAATACAGTGAGTGTACAAAGCTGTGGACTATGTTGGTGTTATGTGCATAATATAGTCCAGGAAAGAAAATGAAATATAGTATTTAATCTCGTAAGGACCAAGTGTTTATTTTTCATATCTTTTGTTTTTTTCTCCCCGCATTCCGGGAACAATAACCTTTTAATTTTTCCATCTGCATAGACATATGAGGACTGGGAAACTCAAAATAAATTCTAAGTGGGAGGGGAATGTGAAAAAACTTAATTGTGGCATTTTTGTGGCATTTTATTTTTGATATAAATGATCTCTATTCCGTGGGTTGGGTTGGCGCCATTTCAGCCCAAAAAACCTGCGCAGCCCTTTTCTCTAGATTTATAATCAGACACACTCCAAAATTAGGTGCATTATGGGGCGCCCGCGGCACTTTGCAATGCGCATGAGATCGGGGGGAGTTCTGGAGGCATGTAACACCACAACTGTATGATTCTACACATTTATGATGGGAGGACGTCAAAATTGGGCACATTACTGGTAGAACAGGTAGACCAAGTTAAAAGTGGTTTACATGAGCCTGAATTGCTAGAAAGTGCCAAATCTGTCATAGAAAGGTTCATAAATTCAGGCGGATTCTATTCTACTAATGCACACAGAAAATGGAATCTGGGCACTAAAATACCTACATGTCTCCCCCATTGTGTAAATGTGCAAAGGCAGGTGCAGAGTTGGACTAGCAGGCACAGCAGGAGGATGAATCCCCATATTTCGCACATGCTGTTTGTGAACTTCTGCTGAGCACTGAGCACACGAATGGCACACTGACAAGTAGTGGGTGAAGCTGTAGGGAGAGAAACATGCAAGGCATCCAACACTTCTGGAAAACAGTTTCTAAGACCATTCATGCCTAAAACCATAACAACAAAACCCTTATCCTCTACATTACTTACAATAACACCCTGTTTTTGAAGCTTAAGGTCATCAACCTGAATAGTAACCTTGTTAAGACATTAACTGATGGATTTTGGCATTAATAGCCAGCAATAGTAAAAACACTTAGGTTCCAATGTTCAAGGTATGCTAGTGTTTAACACTAGAAAGTTTTTTAACACTAGAAATTAATAAAAAGGGGGAAGGAAAAAAATTAATTTCATTTTTTAAATTTTTTTTTTAAAAAAAAAATTATTTTTTCCCAAAATTTTTTTTTTAAAACCCAAAAAATTCGCCCCCCTCCCCCCCAAATTTCCCCCCCCCAAAAAAAAAAATTTTTTTTCCCCCGGGGGAAATTTTTTTTTGGGGGGGGGGGTTTTTTTTTGGGGCTGTAAAACAACCTGTTTTTTCCCAAAAAAAAACCCAAATTTTTAAAAGGGGGCCCAAATTTTTTAAAAAAAACCAAGTTTTTTTTTGGGGTTTTATTGAGGAATTTAAAAATTTTAAAAAATTTAAAAGGGGAAAATTTAAAATTGGGGCGGGAAATTTACTTTTTACAAAAAAGTTGGGTTTTAAAATATTTTTTAAATTTAAAAAAAAGGATAAAAAGGGGTTTAAGGCAAAGGGGAATAAACCCTTTTTTTAAAAAAATTTTTTAAAATTTTGGATAAAAAGGAATAAAATATGGGTAACTGAAAAAAAAAAAATTAAAATTTTGGAAAAAGCAAACCCCCTTTTTTAAACCAAAAAAAAAATTTCCAAATTACTTAAATTTAAAAAATTTTTTTTTTAAAAAATTAAGGAAAAATAATAGCCGAAGACTTAATAAGGGTTTTTTATTTTTAAGCAATGTAAAAAACGGTTTCCCAAAAAAATTTTATTTTTTAAACATAAAAAAAATTTTTAAAAAAATTTTTAAAGGTTACGGGGCGGTTTAATTAAATTTATTTTGGAATGGCCGCTGGTATTTTTTTTGTAAATTTTTAAAAATTAACCCCGGGATATTATTTTTTTTTTTTATTTTATTTTTATTTTAATTTTTATTAATTATTTTTTTTTAAAAAAATTTTGGGGGGAAAAAAAAATTTTTTTTTTTAAAATAAAAAAATTTTATTTTTTTTTTTAATTTTTTTTTTTTAAAATTTTTTAAAAATTTTTTTTTTGGGGAAATTTTTTTTTTTTTTGTTTTTTTTATTTTTTTGGGTTTTTTTTTAAATTTAAAAAATAATAAAACCCCCCCAAAAAAAAAAATTTTTTTTTTTTTTTTTTTTTTTTTTTTTTTTTTTTTAAAAAATTTTTTTTTTTTTTTTGATATTTTTTTTTTTTTTTTTTAAATATTTTTTCTTTTAATTTTTTTTTTTTTTTTTTTTTTTTTTTTATTTTTTTTTTTTTTTAATTAATATATATTTTTTTTTTTAATTAATTTTTTATTTTTTATTTTTTATTATTATAAATTTTTTTTATATTTTTTAAAATTAATTTTTTAATTTTTTATAATTTTTAAAAAATATAATATTATAAATATATAAAATTAAAAAAGAAAAATTTAAAAAAAAAAAATTTTGGTAATTTTAAAAAATTTTTTTTATTATATTTTTAATTTTTTAAATTAAAAAAAAAAAATTTTTTATTTTTAATTTTTTTTTTTTTTTAAAATAAAAACAAATTTTTTTAATTTTTATATAAAATTTTTTTCCTTGGGATTTAAACATTTGGACGGGCCCCCCATTTTTTTTTGGGTTCCCGCTTTTTTTTTTTTTTTTTTTTTTTTTTTTATTATTTTTTTAAATTTTTAATAATATATATTTTAAAAATTTTTGGAAGGGTTAGGCAAAAATAAGTAACAATCCCTTTTGGGGAAGGGGAAACTTTTTTTGGAGAAGCCCAAAGGGGGGAAAAAAGAATTGGCAGGGGCTACTAGTCATCTAAGTATGTGTTGCCTTTCCTGGAATGGTTATAGCATTTGGTGGCCATTCCCACATTCCAGGACGGGGTTTTGGTAGGTTTTGGTCAAAAGGGGTGGAGGGGCCTTAAAAAACCCAAGCAGAGTTCAGGAGAAAGCTCTGATTAACCCTAAAGGCGGGGGGGGAGCGGCTGAATAAGAAGCTGGTGAGAAGGGTTATTTTGGTTTGGTGGGGCTGTGTGGTAGGCACAGACCAATGGTAGTCGATGGACACTCTTTGTGTTTAGTTAGTGGCCAGATGGCTAAGGGTTTATTTTGTGTACTTGCTGAGGCCAGTTTAAAGAGAAGCCTGATGTTAGTGTTGGTGTGCCAATTCCATTTACCAAAGATGGCAATCCTGTGAGCTGAATGACCCCCGAGACTGTCCAAGATTGTAGACGGGCAAAAAGGCGCGGGTTTTTACAAGAAAAGGGAAAAGCAAACCGAGGTGGGCTGGCGTCGGGGGATAAAAAAAAAAAAAAACCCCCTTTGTTTCCAAAAAGAAACCCTTTTTTGTTTGAGCAGTTATTTTGCTTTTATTTTTGGGTCTTTGTTTTTTTTTATAGATGGCCCGGAGTGGGATTGGGAAAATTACTCCCATACCCAGCTGGGTCTTACCAACCAGATAAAAGGCAGCTGGTTCAGGTCAGGGGGTAGGTGTGTTTCTGGACCTGAAATCAGAACCTGTTTGCTGCCTACTGCGAGGGGTGTACCTGAAACCCCGCGTGCCAGTCCGTTGAGGGAAAAATTTTTTTTGAGTTTTTTTTGTCTGCCCTTTCCGGGATGAAAGAATTTTTTTCCCTTTTTGAAATTATATGCTGAAGCCAGCCATGTTTTGAGTTGCAAGATTGTGGACGTGAAATAAAACATCATATTATTTGGACTACAAACCTGTGCAAGTGCCTGCGTTGACCCCCCACAAATTGGTGTTTCAGATGCACCCACATTTTCCCCCAATAATGCCAAGTGTTTTGTCCTGGTCAAGGCGCAAAGGGGTTAAAAACCCCGGCGACAACAGGGTCTCCTTAAGCACATGGTCCAGGCACAACAGCAGCAAGCACCTATGGAAACTGTGTGGGCCCAACAGGAGACCAACAAACTCCTTAGCAGATGGCTATAGTAATGGCCAGAAGGGGGGTGGTTGGGGGGCGCTTTTGATAAAAAGGGGGGAACATTTAAAAGTTTTGGGTTTTGAGTAAAAAACTTCGAATGTAGGGTTTTTGGATCGAGGGTTTGACTCAACTCAAACCCCTTAAAGTCAATTAAACCCCCATAACAGTAAAATGATCGTGAAAAAACTTAATGAAGAAAATCTGACTTTAAGAGTGACAGAAAAATATTGAGAGGCTAAAATACTTAATTACTTTCAATGGCTAATTGAAAAGATAAGGACAGCTTGCAAGCAGGGGCAGAGCTATAGGGGTGCAGCCGGTAGCAGCGCTCCCGGGCCCTGCAATCTGAGGGGGGGCCAAAAGCCCCTTTTTACAAATAAAAAGACAAACCCGGTATTTGGAAAAAAAAAGGGACAAGGAAACTGGCAGAAACCCCCCATTTTTTTTTTTGCACCAGGGGCCCCAAAAACTTTTAAGTTAACCTCTTTCTTGCAAGCTTTTTACATGTGATATATGTTGGGCAGCAAGAACATCCCAAGGGGGGAACATGAGGTTCAGGGAGGGGTTGTAGTTATAGGGGATGGGGGCGGTAGCCGCCGCTACAGGGCCCCGCATCCTGAGGGGGCCCAAAAAAGCCCCTTTGACACATAAAAAAGAACCGGTATTGGGGGAAAAAAGTACTAGTAACTGGCAGGGGGTGCCAAAAGGAAGTACCCGTCTCCAATTTCTATTGTAACACCCTTTTAGGTCCGCACCACTGCTAGTCAGGCCATGCGACATTTCATACTGTATAATGGCATTACACTGCTGCCGCAATTGCTGGAGCCACATCACATATCAGACGGTTGACGGGGAGGCCCAGATCATGCTGCAACGCTGCCAGTCTTGCCGAAGCAGGTTGCGAATGCTGGAAGTGTGAGCTAAGACCTCGAGCCTTCCTCAGCAGACAGTCAAGACTCTGTAGCATTTTGAGGAAATTTCTGCACAACCAGATTCATCACGTGTGTCAGGCAAGGGATGTGTATAAGTCTACTGATCTTAAGAGCAGCAAGGAGATCGCTCCTGTTGTCACACACCACCTTGCTCTTAGCACTCAGCCACTGGTCGGTCTGAATGTGCAGAGCCATCCACAGCTCTTAACCTGTGTGTTGATGGTCTCCAAGACAAATTAATTTCAGAACGGCCTGGTTTCTCTTGACATGTGATGCTACCTGTCGAGGTTGGAGATCTGGAATCTGCACAATCCCAGTAGTGTTGAAGAGTGTCGGCCGAGACCCATCACCAGAGGCACTGTCATTCACCCAACTCATCCAGTGAGCAGTCAGTGAGATGTATTGCCCTTGACCATGCTTACTAGTCCATGTGTCTTTATTGAGATGGACTTTGGTGGACACAGATGCAGCCAACGAGCTACAATATAGCGGGCCAGGGCAGGGACAGCTTTTCTGGTGAAGAAATGCCTGCTCGGCATCTGATATTAGGGGCATGCCAGGGCCATGACGTGGTGGAACCCTTTCTATTGTTCCCCCAAGGCAGAAAGGAAACCATTTTCCAAGGCCAACAGCCTGGGCAATGCTGACATTCAGCCTTTTGGCTTTGGGATGGTTGCGGTAGAAGCGTTTCTTATGCTCCCACACCTGGTACACAGAAGGCTGGCTGCCATACTGGCTGCTGTACAGCGTGCAGGTCACACTGGTGGAAGGGGAAGATGTAGGCTATGTTGCTGGTAGTGGTAATCAGCCGACAGTATTTGGGACTGGGGATAGTGCTTGCTCCTGCTGCTCCAGCAGAGGACCGCTTGGACTTGGAAATGGGACAGAAGGAGGGGGCAGAAGATGTCATGGTGGTTGGAAGCCCAGGACCTGTGTGGCCTTTATTCTTCAAGTGACTATTCCACAGCAATTCATGTTTTCCATGCATGTGCCTGTTCCCTGCTCGTAGTGCTTAAATTATTTTCATTCTTTCCTCTACTGATGCGTTTACAGCAAATCCGGCATATGATGTCAGTCGGCGAATCTAAGACTTGATAGAAAAAGGGCCAGGCTTCACAGGTCCTGGACATCTTTGACTGTGAAAACCTAGTACCGGTGTTCCCGCTGCTACCACTGACCACGGCTGGCGGAGTAATGTCAGCGGACTTGTGCGACTGCCCTCTCCCTTTCTGAGGCTGGACCCACACTGACACTACCCCATCATCCTCCTCTCCACTGATGATGCGCTCGCTAGCTGCTGCTCAAAGACCACGTTGGATCCGCAATGTCATTATCATCAAAAGGTGACTTCCTCTTTCCTCACAGTCTACATCCTCAAGCTGTGGTCTAGAAGCCACTGGCACTGCGAGGCATTGCTGACCGCTCTGTATTTCTGCTGACGGACCAGCTTCCTTCTCCTTCTCTGAGGGCATCAGCGATTGAGCTTCAGAGCAGATAAAATCATCCTCTTTGCCTCTTGATCTTTTGATCCATGTATATGAGAGTTAGGCATTATGTGAGCCTGCAAATGTCGCCTAATCTTGTGCCTGCATGCAAGCAAGCAGACAGAGAGCAGTCTGTACAGTACAGAGAGTGAGCTGAAAATGGCATTCAGAAGCGGCAATACATGTGATATATATATATATATATATATATATATATATATATATAGTAAGGGATTAGGTAGCGGGGTGGTCGTCTCCTTGGATAGACGGGCACAGCTCAGCAGGCACTGAAATCCATATATATATATGTATTGTGACAGAGTGTCTGGACTGGTAATAGAGGGAAGGTATATCTGCCCAAGATTCCTTATGTCCAGGTAAAGAGCAACCAGAATGAGACGTGTCAGAGATCTATAAGATCTCTTGTTTAGGGTTTAGTAAAACCCATTTGCAAGGGCTGGTTTGCTGGAGTGGGGATAGCGAGGGTGGGGCCCACTCCACCTGGGCAGTACGGGTCTTGGGCTGCCTGATTAGGCCTAGGTGTGTCTGCCTCACATAAGGCCAGAGCTGCAGGACACACACTCTCTCAGCCTGGGAACAGGTTACCTGCCAACAGCCTGTGGGAGCATCTATGTGTGGTACTGTGATTCTGCTGTTATTTGGTGACTGGTAATAGGCCAGCACTGTGTTAGGAAGGATTTTCCTGATGTTTAGTTAGAGCCGGACAGGCATAGGATTTGTTTTGTTTGTTTTGTTTTCTGTACCACATGCTTACAATAAAACTGACTGCGGCCAGTTTTTAAAAGAACTTCTGGTGTCGTTTGGATTTCTGTGCCTGCTGAACTGTGCCCGTCTACCCAGGAGACGACCACCCCGCTACCTAATCCCTTACAAGTGGTGGAGTATGCGTAAGCATTAATTTTGGTACAGAAAAGCGAAACTGAAAATTTAAACGGACGGAGTCCTAGTTGGGTTTACATCTTGAAAAATGGAGGATGTGATAAAGGCGATGTTGTAAGCTGTGGAAATCGCAAAGGAAGCTTTTCCGTGTGCAGCAGGAGGCTACCAGAGTTGCAGCAAAGAGCGCTGGAGGGAAACAAGCCGCAGGGCTGACCACGCAAACTCGAGGCTACACAGGGGAGCAGCGAATAGCCCGGGAAACCCTGAAAGTTGATCGTGCAGCAAAACTCGCCAGTGGTCGCAGAATGGGCCCCAGGTGTGCAGACGTTTTTCAAGTCTCCATAAGAGCCAGCCATTTTCTGCAAAAAAGGGATGACAGCAGCTGATGGACAGGGGAAGCCTACCTTTGACAACTTTGGGGGAGAACTGCCGAGGGGAGAGTGTTGGCCAAAAGGGTCCAGTGGGCAGGACTTTTGGCACCCTTCCTTTCAGGAGAACCCCAAAAGGCCTATTACGACCTGGAAACCCCGGGACGCTATGAACTATGACCTGCTGTAAAAGGAAATTCCTAAAACCCCACTTGGAGTCACCCGGTTTCTGTTCGCGCCCAGCGGGTGCACACTGGGTCTACAGCATGGGGGCAAACCTCCACGCTCTCAAATGCATGACTTTATACACCTGACCAAGAAGTTGGTTGCAGGCCCGGGGATCCTGACAGGGCCCCAGATGGTGGAACGGGTGGTGATGGACCAGATACTTGAGATCCAATACCAGTCAACTTGCGCAAGATGGTGAGCCTCGTGGAGACCACTGGAACGCTGACCAGATGGTGGATGATGGTGGAGAGGTTTCACAGCCACGGAGGAGCTGAATGAGTCTTACCGACAGCGATCCCACCTTGACTAGCCTCAAGACGGAAAAATCTCAGGACTACCTGTAAGACTGTTCTACAAGGATGAGGGGGCTGCAGGATAGCTTGATGGTTGTGAGTACAGTGGAGAGAATGACGTCCATGACTCTAGCAACCCGTCAATCCGGTGCCAGGGAAGTTCGGGGGCTCTTTAAGAGACTCAGTAAGGACTTTAATTAATTGTTTTCGTTGTTTCATTTGCCAGGGTTCTTATGGTTGCCAATTGCCAATGTTGGGGGTCGTTTTTTACCTACATTGGGGGGTTCACCCGTTTGCCCCTGTATTCAAATCACGATTGGGGGTACAAGTATCGGCCGATTAGAAAACTGAGTCAGATCACAAAGAGTTCTGGTCCAAATTCGTTCCTGTTCCAAGCAATTCTGACAAAGCATAAGCATTACACACATATTTGTATACTCTCTAATCTCAGATAAACGCAGGCGCAGAGTAGAGAAGAGAGGAACTGGGATGTTTATTGTCCATATTTAGGTCCAGCTTTTAAGTCTGTTTATTGGTCACACGCTGTGTCTCTGGGGAAACAGTCTCTGGGATTGCATAAGCCAAAAACTTCAGTGATTTTTCCAGTGTGAAACGAAACTTCAGGAAAGGGCGACCAATAGCTGGAGTGTACATCGTTGAGGAAAAGATAACACGTGGTCCACCCATTCCTGAGCCATCTTTGCTTATTCATATTTGCTGCATTCATTTTCCACAAAATGGATTCCGCTCAGCTGAAAGCAACTTTTATAAGGAGAAAGCTTGGGTTTTCATAAATTATACTTATAAACACAATATTGTTCAAACCTCTCTTCCGTCACCAATCCCCCCTAAAGGACCAAGATTTTCTCCACTGTCCCTATTGTCCTTCTGAAACTAACGAATAGCATAGGTCTTTGGAAACTGCTCAATGGTGGGTTAATGGGTGTGGGTTATTCTTTCAGGATAGAATTGTGAAGAAACCCCTCTAAGGGGGAATTCAACACGCAACTTCCAGTGGACCTAGCCTACAGTGTGAGGTTTTCCCCTAGATCTGTCCCTTCAGACTCAGAAGAATGGATCCTTGGTTAATACTTTTTGGGGCGTCTTGGTTATGAGGGGATGTCCTGTAGTGTCTCTTTCATCAACATCAGAGGCTCCCTGTTCGTGTATAAGGAAGTTTCCTGAGGTGGCTTCCTCCGCAGCTATTCCTGGCCAATAGATTTTTGTAGTATGAGAGGAATGCAGCAGCACTGTACTCAATCAGTTGCACCACTAAATATTAAACTAGTGAGTTCCATAACCTGCATGTAACAAGCGCTGCACAGCTCACAGTCCAATCAGTCGCCAGGTGGCCCATGAAGTGTCCACTCCTGAGTTCTCCTACAGTTCCTTGGTCTGACTCTTTATTACTTTCACTTAGGGCGGATAGTGATCTTTCCATTCACTCCTGTGTTGTCAGGTATTTATAGGTGCGCATTCTTCACACTTATCATGACCACAAACTCCTCTTTCTCCGCCGAGCAGCACCATGTCGTTGGTAATCGGTTCTGTAAAGTCATCCTAGTATTCGGGGGCCTTAATTCCTCATAGACTCCCTTTTGAAACCCCATCTTACTGTAATTATATAATCTTGGCTGATTATTAACTAAATGTAATTAATCCAGTCTGACTATTATTATTTATTTGATTGGGGTATAAGGGAGCGCAAGCCTCGCAGCATTTGATCTAGCGCTTTAAAACTGATCTGGGACCCCCCCTTGGGCTCTCCAATAGGATTCATATACACATTAGGGTCTTCCCCTGGTATACTGGGGGCCGCTCGTCTCTTCATGCTTGGGTGGTCATCTTGGTGGGGGGCTGGATTCCATGGGTAGCCATTGAAGGGCATGGTGAAAGCTTAATTAATATACACTGACACTTCAGGTAGCTGGCAACCCTCTTCTCAGTTTCACATCCACCAACAACAGAAAGACATTCTTAGGAGGGGTCACCAAGTGTGATTCACAGATTCCCAATCGGTTCAGGTTTAACATTGGCATATTCACGGCCGGGAAGACCCCCAATGATGCCCTTCCGTCTGTAGTATTGGGAGAGAGACAAGTGTAGTTCCCAGGAGCTACCCACACCTCTCCAGGGGGTCTCACTTTGGGTTTGAAACTTACTAGAGGGATTATTGGGGAATATATCACAAGCATCAAATGAAAAGGTTTGCACACTTTGATTGATGTCCATCCAAAAAATTACCACAGCATTCAGCGCTACGGCGTGTTAAAACAAATAAAAGGTTATATACATATCCATTTTGTCACTGGGTCCCTTTTACATATGAGGAAGCATGGATCCACGTGGGCTTTCCCTCAATTCACTGCCGTGGGGGGGGGTATCAGGTTAACAGTGAATGGGCATTCAATCTGGGGGGCTCCAGGCAATTCACCACTTATATGCTCTTTATGTACACTCGGTCTCCTGGTTTTGATATCTTGCACCGTTTTCCTGTAGATTCTGGAAGACTAGCAGAGACCTTGCAGCATGCAAACTTAGTTCAAACTCTTTAGACAATTTCAATCACAAATTTGTACAGTCCTGTCACTATTGTCCCCTAACTCGTGACTCCCTGACCTTCAAACAATGAAGGAGGCTGCCAAACAGTATCTCAATATGGGTTAGGCCAATGTTTTGTTTGTGGGGTGTGCCCTACAAGGGGTATAGAACAATGGGCAGAGAGGAGAAGGTCACTGGGCCAGGGCAAGGGGGACTCTAGCAGTCATCTTTGACACTTATTCTTGAGGGTTTCCATTCATTCTTGCGACACTTCGCAGAGCTTTTTTGGGATGGTACGGCGTTTCTGTGGAGGCCCAAATCTACCCCTAAAATGTTCAAAGTTCTCGGAAAAACCAGTGGAAGTAGAATGCTGGATACCTGGTTGGACTCGAATCAACTGAGGGACTCCAAATCGACAAGCTATTTCAGTAATCAACTTCTTTGCGTTTTTTGGAGGGTCTTGTTGGTCACTGGGTAGGCTTCATGGCCATCCTGAAAACATGTCTTATTGCAACCAAAAATATTTTCATAATTCCATTCTTAGGCATATGGATGTGGTCCACTGAATCCTTTGGAAGGGATTTTCTGGCTTCGCCAAGTGCTCTGCTTGGAAACTTGAGCATTGGGGAAGGGTTGCAGGTGGTAACAGAATCAGTACTTGCTTGATTTGTAGGTGACAAGCATGGAACTGATTTCCTGGAGCATGCGTACATACTTCTGCACATTAGCTGAGTGACCTGATTCTCTTCCTCGTTGAGTCGCTACATTGGGCCCAAGGCTGCAATGGAGGATACATTCGTATAGGTAAACAGGACAAGGCCTTGCACTTCCATAAATTCCTTTTCGAGAGTCTGTCCATCTTTCTTCCACTGTTGTTTCTCCTTTGCCAGTAGCAGATGTTGTTCTGCTTTTATTCTTTCTTGGGGGGCCAGCCGGGCATCCATCTGAGGCTGGAGTTTATCAGTTCCGTTGTTTTTATTGAATTCCTTCGTCTGGGCTCTGGTGAGTTACCTTATGGGCTCCAGGATCACTGCACTTGGGTTGTCTACACAATGCCTCGCTGCTGTTTTGAGGCTTGGTCTGCTTACTGGTTTACCTAGGGGTCTTGTTTGTCTTTCACTTTGCCATGGGCTTTAACCTTTTAAGATGGCTACCTTTTGTGGGCGTTCAAGTGCGGCCATTAGAGACTTGTCTGTACTGCAATGCTTGACTGGGGTTCCCAGCTTGCTGTGATGAATCCTCGATTTTCCAGATGTGTACCATAGTCATGTGCTTATGCCATAGGCTACCTTGAATCCGTCCATATATTGGCCGTCTTTCCTTCAGCCATTTTTTTTCCTTGCAGGCTTCATCAGTGCTTGTTGTGCACAAAGCTATATTGTGCTGCTGAAAAGTGCCGCATACGGGGGGCAAGTGCTTCTGCCATGAGGATTCATCTTCTGGGTTATGCTTATCCTGATATTTAAAGTCCCATCTTCAGTAAGCATATCTTGAACATCGTCCAGAGATCAGGATCTGCATGGGGGATTTCTCGGTCTAACCTCTGTGAATGGGCTCGAAGTCTGATTTGTAAGGCTTTTCAATACATTCTTGGTGGTCATCTTTAGATCTGGTACATAGTCCACCTTCTGTTTTCTTTCCCCCATGTGTAGTGGAAAAAGGAAGAGTGGCTGGGTGGAGGGGCTAAGACAGTAAAGTGCACTGTAAGCGTAGACTGGCGCTGATGGAGGTCAATGCTTCCGGCAAGGGTCTGCTGTTGGGACTGCAGACAGGTCCTATGGCGGGGGGATTGATTAAGTATTCATGTCCAAGGCGATGTTGCCGGTCTTATCCAGTAAAATCTTGTGCGGCGTGTGTACAGCCGTCTAAGCAGTTTGGGCGCTTGTGCGAGAACTGGATCAGAACGTGCTGTTTTGTATCCCAATGGGCGTTTTGTTTCCCAGCTTGGTCTTGAGGTGAGGACGGCAGTGGGTGTTACATGGTGTTGTACTGGATATTAGGACCACCAACGTTTAGTAAGGGTTCTGGATCTGATTCTGTCAGGGCTTTCTTCTTGATCAGACTTCAAAGGGTATTGTGTGTAGGGGGGAGGGGGATAAGCGTGGCTCCTTCATTGAGACAAACTGGCACAGCAGGTACTGGCAGTAGTTAGTTCCAACATCGGTAGGAACTTGAGTCCATAAGTCCTGTGGTAGCTTGTTGGAGAATGGTAGGTTGGAATCTTGGTCAGGGGGTTCCATTGGGACATCTTTAATGCTAGGTTATAGGCCTTCCTTAACGGGCACAGACGGTACGCTATCCCATCGTCACAGATGACGGGTCAAACAGGTCTAATTCCATGCCTCTGGAGTCAATCCCTTTGTAATTTTTTTGTGCCCCCCTCATGAGCTGCAGAAGGTCCGCTTCATGTAGTATTCACAGGGCAGGTGTCTGGATACTAGGAAACGGATCTTCATAGGTCAGGGTAGGGACGCATTTAATTGGCCACGGTGAGGGGCCCGATTATGAATGCGACCCTCTACCCCCAATACAGCTAAGTATGTTCTGAGGAGATCTGGACACCCAGGGGGTATGGCCGTCAGTGAATAAATTGCATAATGTCTGTAGGGAAAACATTAGGTACGGAGGATGTTAAGGGGAGGGAGATGGACCCGGCGTGTCACGGATTGGTGACATCTATTTTTCATTAAACCAAATCCAAAATCGATTTAGTAATCGCGATGTATGCTGAATTGTGTCATTGTCATTTTCTTTGCCACTATAGGACACGGTCCCACAGCATGGATTAAAAATACGTGCAAGGGAGTTTCGCCGGCGCCCCGGCAGGTTAGCAGATCCCTGTCTCCACCTTGGACCCTTTTCCTTCAGATAATTCTCACAGTCCTGGGTTAGCCTCCTGAACACAGCTTTTTCCTTTTTAATCTGCGCCAAACCCCCTTCGGTGTGTGACCAATTGAGGGTTGGCGTGGGTTGGTAACTAGGCTCCCACCCGGTTTGAGTGGTGTTATCCCCATGAACCAGGATGAGGAGAGAAACAGTGACATGACCACGTGCTGGGTCTTTAAATGCAACTGAGCTTGGGTCCCCCTCTTCCGGATTGTACTCGGTCCCAGGAGGGGGGTATGAGGCACGAGGGGCCCTTCCCCATTCCCCAAACCCCCCTTGATCCATAAGGGGTGTAGACTCACCGCACTGCGGTCATTCACTCTCCCCCTAGTTTCTTGGGGCTTTAGGGGTCGGACTTTAGGGGAAGACAATCATTGTTCTTTTCAGTGCTTGTCTCAGCATGCTAGCTTATCTCATGAATTATATCTTTACACAGAGCGTACAATTATGCTTTTTTCTCTCAATGTCTATTATATTAGCTATTTATCTTTTCTTCTTCGATCAAACATACACGACATGCTCTTTTTTGACTGAGCGCGTATAATTTCTACAATCTACCAACTTGCGCCGAGGGGAGGAAATGTCCCGCCAGCAGCTAACCCCCTAACAGAGGATTTGAATCGAAGCCTTGGTTATACACTTTGCCAGAATTATCGCAGTGGATAGATAACAAGTGTATGTAGCTTGTAGATATAATTAAAATTTGAATGCTGTTTTTTCTTAACTAACTAAAACTGAAATAATTTATCCATTCTGTTTTCCTTCCTTGGTCCTTCACTTCAACACTTTTCAACATTCCACATAACACTTCTTTTTGCAAACTTGTGGACACTCGGAGGTGAGCCTGTGCCATCGCCAACCTCTTTGTCAGATATAACTGCCCTCTTTGATTCCTCCACTAAACTCTTGCACATTTTGAGGTTGCAATTTCCCTTCACTTTGGTCACCATTCAACACCAATTTATACCATTTAGGAATGCATTTTTCACATACTTTTTCCCTTTCTTTTCTACTTACAATTTTCTTTCTCATCAGTCTCTGCCCCTTCAGGCAAGATTATGCTTTTGTGAAGATCTTAAACATTTAGGTGTTCTATACCTTGGGGTGTCTCCAATACTGACTAAGACTACACAGCCGTGGCCACCGGCCTGTGCCCAGATCCGGAGTCTCACAAACAAGGATTCTATCAAAGTAATAAATAAGTCCTAATTAATACACAACAAATTGTCACCACCCTTTGTTGCCACCAATGTGGGGGACAGGACCTTCACTGGTCATTTGAAAGAAAATTTATGTATTCTTATTTATATGTTCTAAGAAATTAATCCCTAGACGGATTTAGTTCACCCCGGGACCACCACATCTGAATAATTCTAGCAATATACAGTATCTTGTCCTAACAATATCCTGGAGACTCCCGCTCCACTCAACACATTAACCTTAGAGACTAGTCAAAGGGTGCCCACTTAATTTCAGGCTAACCATACCGGGCAAAAGGGGGCCCGGTTTGTTCGTGATACAAATACAGTGACTAAATCCGAACTACTGGATGTCACTCAGCACTAAAACCAAAGTTCGAATCGTGACCGGCTGGATCAAACGTTGTCTAGGTTGAGCCACTTTAATGTGACCACCCGCGGGACCAGATACCACATGCTATCTACTATACCGGGAGACATCTTATTGGCCCAACGGTGTTATATATACCACATAGATGTATCAACTCACCGTGACTTTAGAGGCCTGCAGTCCTCCAATTTGATATCCTCCGGTCCTCAAATCGCCCTGTGGCATGGTTAGGGGCCTCGGGAGGGTCCTAGATCCACTCAGGTCACGCCCCACGTTGGGCGCTTAATGTTGGGGGTCGTTTACCAACATTGGGGGTTCAACGGTTCTGCCCGGTATTCCAAATCGATTGGGGAAAAGTATCGGCACAGATTTAGAAACTGAGTCAGCACTCAAGCAGTTCTGGCATAATTTCTTTCAGTGTTACAAGCAATTCTGACAAGTGCAATGCAATTACACAATATATTTTTTTCACTACTAATCGAAGATTATAGATGGCTCGCAGAAGAGTAGTAGAGAAGAGTAAGGATCGGATGTTGTCCATATTTAGGCAGCCTTTTAAGTACAGTTTATTGGTCCCGATGGTCTCTGGGAAAACAGTCTCGGGGATTGATTGCCAATACACTTCAGTGATTTTCAGTGAAAATTACAAACTTCAGGAAAGGGGACAATAGCCTGGACGGTCACATCTTGAGGAACAGATAACAGTGGTCAATCCTGAGCCATTCTTAGCTTCTTATATTTGCTGCTTAAATTTCCACAAAATGGATTCCGCTCAGCTGAATGACTTATATGGGAGAAAAGTTGGGATTTCAATATTATACATTATAACCAATATTGATTCAAACCTCTCTACTTCGACACACTATTGTTGATTTCTATGCATTGTGATGTCTCATATTTAAAACGCTTGTGTATCACTATACGACTAAGCGTGCGGTGTGTAGACAATTACCAGCACTGGGGGCTGAGACACAAATGTGTTTCCGTTAAAATAGGGGGGGTGGTAACGATGTAAAAGGCGTTATTTAGCTCAGGTAGTATGGTGACCTTGAGTAAACGCCCGTGTTGGTGAAAAACGGAAACCCGTTCTAGCGAAAACTATAGGTGGGTCACCTGCATTCATGGGGCTCTCGCCCTTCTACCGCACTGCGATTACTGGACATCCGTACACCGTTTGGGGCCGTAAAATATTTTTGGTTGGGGTGTTGTGCCCATGTTAATGCATGATAGTCATCATGGGGGCGGGACTTTCCACATTTTATGGGAATGTTGGGGAGTAAAGTCTCTATTACCCTACCTGTTAGGGGAAGCCACCAGGTGAGGAGAAACTTTTCCCTTATTCGGTATGGCTGGAGAAGGAGATGGTAAAGTTGTGCCCATGGGGAGGGTCTACAGAAGGTCAGAGCCAGTCCAGACCCCTCTAGTGTCAGAATGCGGATCTTGGGTGCGGAATGGACCAGTTTGGGGCGGAGCAATTACATTAGCTCCTACCCTTGCCAGGGACTTTGGGAAACGGATAAATGATTGACGATAAACCCACGTGGAGCTGACACCAGGACTTTCACTCCCTTACATGGATATTAAACAGGACTTAGTTATTTTCAAATTGTAAAAAAGGAGAAGAGTAGTGAACAAACTGCTGGTCCCTAAATTTATAGAGGAACCCTTAATAGGACCTGGCTCACGGTCAACCTAATGGGAGGGCTTTTGAGGTCGAAAAAAACGACTGAATGAATCTTGACAATGGTTCTTCGGGCCCAGGAGTCCATAGGAGGTGAAAAGTATTGTGGAGTCCGGCCACCCGAGTGCCCGCAGTGCCAGATTTCGGACCCTAGACCACACTATCGTAGCCCTTGGTCCCCATCCAATTATTGAGTGCACGTTCGAGAGAATAGCCTTCGGATTTGGTGGGTCCTATTGTCAAATCTGCTCAAGGCCACCAGCATATTTTTGTCCCTGGACTATGCCCGGGTACCCGGAAGCCATACCATTGCGAAACAACCATACATCCCAAGGCTATTGCTTAGAGCTGGGACAGGTTGTGTTTAGTCGGGGGGGGGGTTTCCGAAGGAATTACTAGGGATCAGGGTACCCCCTGTATGTCACCGAGTAATGAAGAACTGTGGTAAATTGTTCCAGGTGATAACAATCTGCCGTACTTTGTCTACCTCGACCGAAGGATTGGTTGAGAGGGTTTTAATAAACCCCTCATAAAGCCATGTTAGGAATGTGGTGGTCAAAAGGATGGGGGAAAAAAATGGGACTTCCTGCTTCCCTACTTATGTTTGCCATCCGTGAGGTCCCTCATCCTCCAATGGGTACTCCCATTTGATGTTATTGTGTTCGTTCGTCATCCTTGGGGCCTTCTATGATGTATGCGAAAGAAGCCTGGGGAAGAAGAAGCGACCCCCTAATAGGGAAGTGTCATTGAGCACGTTGGCATGATGCAGGATCGAAATCGCGGCAGTAATGCCTTATAGTACGGGAAGCATATGGCTAGGATAAGGAGAGCCAAACGAGGGTTATTCAGTAGTGCCAGATTACCGTACGTTTGCACCCGGGGTGGACCGTTTGTTCTGGGGTACGATCTCCTACGGTCGAGAGCAAGTCTTAGCAAAGTGGCAAGGGCCCTTTGAGGTAATAGAGAAAATACATGAGGTGAATTACAAGATCCTTCAGCCAGGTAGGAGGAAGCCTGAGCAAGTGTACCATGTCAATCTGATAAAAAACCGTGGAAAGACGACTGTCACTTGCTCGCGACACCTCATCTGCCCACCGCGCGCAGCTGGGCTCAGCGGGAGGGCCCTTATTGCCGAGTAAAGGTACGCTGACTCCTTTCTGAGACACATAAGGTCGTAAGTCACGAGGGCTTCCTCTTTTGTAAAAACAAGGGGTTTTGTCTCCAACATCCCAGGTCGCATGTACCTAATTAAGCATGACATCATTACCGAACCAGGGGAAATGGCGTTAAGCTGGCTCTATACCGAATTCCCGAGGCCAGGACGTGAGGGTTATATCTGAAGAGGTGAGAAATATGCTGGAACTTGTGGTAATTGAGGAGTCCCATAGCCAGTGGTCCAGCCCTATGTTCTGATCCCCAAGCCGGATGGCAGCTGGAGATTTTGGTAAAGACTTCCGGAACTAAATGCCATTTCCAAGTTCAACGCTTACTCGATGCCACGGGGGAGAACTTATTGACAGGTGGGCAAATGCACGGTAAATAACCACTCTCGATTTAACCAAAGGGTATTGGCAATTCCCTAACAGATGAGGCCAAAGAAAAAAACGGCCATTGCCACACCTGATGGGATTATTCCATTATGTGGTATTGCCTTTTGGGCTACATTGGGGCACCGGCCACTTTTCCAGAGAGTTATGGATAGGGTTTTGAGACCCCACAGTCTTTGCCGCAGCCTATCTGGATGATATAATCATCCAAAGTCCAGATTGGGAATCCCATCTTCCGCGAGTGCAGGCGGTTATTAATTCGCTGTGTGAGGCAGGCTTCACAGCCAATCCAAAAAAGTGCGCCATTGGTCTAGAGTAAAGATGGGCGAATTTCTCAAAAATTCGATTCGGTGACTTCGCCGAATTTCCCGACAAAAATAACTTCGTTCCGAATTACTTTGGGACGAATCATGTTAAAAACAGCTATTTCCCGGCTGCACAGAGCCTGCTGGGTGCTGTAGAAACTTGTGTGACCCTGCTTTAAAAATGCAGAGGGAGCTTGGTTTGGGCTTCATACAATGTTGTGTTTTAGTATGACACGCACATGACTGCCGCCCCCGCTCTCTTTGAATCGCTTCCCCTATAAAATTTCCCTGGGCACTTAGAGGGCAAAATGACCAAAAAACTGAAGGGGGAATGTAGCCTGATAAAGTCTGGCAGCGACAGCTGGAAAAAAAAAAAAGCTGAGGGTCAGGTGGCAACATCAGTGACAGAGTGTGGAGGTGACAGCGACAGCCACAGCAGCATGGATCAGGGCAGTGGACAATGACATTCTAGAGGTGGCAAAAAAAGGAGTAGGCCAACAGAGGGGTGGCTAAAATGCACACGGCCTCAGGGGGTAGGAAGATCAAAAGGCCAAGCAGCCACAGGCAAGCAGCATGGGGAGGTCCAGACAGGGGGCAAATGGCACAAGTGGTCAGTGTGTAGGTCACGGCAGCAGCCACAGCAGCAGCATGAGGTCAGACATTGGCATAATGACATTCTAGACGTCGAAAAAAATAGGAGTAGGCCAAAGAGTGGGACAATGAAAACAGTGTGTATGTCAGCAGCAGCCACAGCAGCAGCATGAGGTCAGAAAAGTGGCAAAGACCAGAGTGTAGGGGGGGGGGGGGGGGTGGGTCACGGCAGCAGCAGCATGAGGTCAGGCAGTGGCACAATGAGAATTCTGGAGGTGGCAAAACAGTAGTAGGCCACAGAGTGGCACAATGACAGAGGGTGGAGGTCACGGCAGCAGCCGCAGCAGCAGCATGAGGTCAGGCAGAGGCACAATCAAATTCTGTTGGTGCCAAAACAGTAGTAGGCCACAGAGTGGCACAATAACACAGTGTGGAGGGCACGGTAGCAGCAGCATGAGGTCAGGCAGTAGCACAATGACATTCTGGAGGTGGCTAAAACAGGAGTAGGCCACAGAGTGACACAATGACACAGTGTGGAGGTTATGGCAGCTGCAGCATGAGGTTAGACAGTGGCACAATGACATGCTGGAGGTGGCAAAACAGTAGTAGGTCACAGAGTGGCACAAAGACACAGTGTGGGGGTCACGACAGCAGCCGCATGAGGTGAGGCAGGGGCCCAATGACATTCTGGAGGTGGCTAAAAAAAGGGAGTAGGCCACAGAGTGGCACAATGACAGAGAGTGGAGGTCACGACCCGCAGCACAGCCGCAGCATGAGGTCAGGCAGTGTCACAATCAAAATTCTGGAGGTGGCCCAAAACAGTAGTAGGCCACAGAGTGGCACAAGGACACAGTGTGGAGGGCACCCGGGAGCAGCATGAGGTCAGGCCAGTGGCACAATGACACAGTGTGTAGGTGACCGCAGCAGCAACAAACAGCGCTGAGCAAAAAACAGAGCAGCAGCATGAGGTCAGAGAGTGGCACAATTTACACAGTGTGGATGTCACGGCACCCGCAAAAGGAGCCGCAACATGAGGTCATAGGTGGCACAATGACAGACGTTGAGGTGGGTGGCAATACCAGTCCCTGGTAAAGATGGGGGTAGGCAGATGGAGAAAACTTTTCAGCAGATGTGTGGCATCAGGCGGGTTGGCGGCATCAGAATAGTGGGCTGAGGCGGGGGATTTAAACCCCAAAATGGCCTAAGGTTTGGTGTGGGGAAAATCTGGCCCGATCCCACCCCTGATTCTTTTTGCAAAGGTCAGTCGTTCACTTTTCCCCCGTGGAAACCAAGTGGGTTCCTGGGGTAACGACCCCCCGCCGAAATGAACACCCGTTGAACCCCCACTACGGGCCCCGGGGGGCCCGCTTCCCCACTGAAAACTGGGCAAGTTGTGGCCACACCCGTTTGGCTGCCCTAGTCCACCGGATTTCAAATTGGGGTGGCAGATTTGCAGTCCATAAACCCCACCACCTGTTGGTTCAGGGGGACTGCCCAGGCCCTTTGCTGTGCTGCTACTGTGGCGCTGCCCCCCTCACAGGGGGTAAAGGAAGGCTTTCAGTGACTCCAGTTTTAGGTGTGTGATGGAGCGGGGTATTTGAAACCCCACCCCCCCCCCTTCCCCCAGAGCCCCGGCAGAGTATGTAGCGCTGGGAACCCCCCGGGTTTGCCTGTCATAGGAGGGACGATGCCGCACTTGGCAGGGCCAATTGACCGGAGGTTTTCCCTTAGTATTTGATTTTGGCCTCCCTCTCAATTGCGGGGGAAAAAGGCTCCCTTTTGGACCGGGGTACGGGGGTTTTCCAAATTGGGTGGAGAGCAGAAAGTCACCTTCCCGGATGCTGCCCTATTGGCTGTCACTAGCCGGAAAAATAGCATGTGGGGGCCATCGCACAAGTGATGAGGGGCTCCTGCCCCCATCTCCCTGTATATGCCCGGTGCTTGCGGGTCATTACCTCGCTTCCTCTCTCCTCTACCTCCCCCAGTGTCCTGTCCCCCCTCTCTTGTCACCTGGGTAAAAAAAACCCACTCATTTCAAGGACAAATGTTCTGCCCCAATGTCCTCCTCCTTTCTTTTCAGTCCCCAGGGACCATGTGGCCGCGGATGTTTAGATGTAGTCGCCAGTCCCTGCCCGAAGATTTTTCAGCCCCCCTTTTCCCAGGACATGAGCAGGGGGAATGACTTATTCCCCCGTAGTCTGGGACTGACAAAAAACCCGTGGCTCTCGAAGGGCCCTAAACAAAGGGCGGTGTCACGCATGAGCTACCCTGGCTGACTTTAAAAGGGTTAACAGGGGAAGTACCCCCGTCCGCCTTGGAAATCTTTAAAAAATCTTTTAAGGGCCCTTTCTCTGTTCAAAACAGTGGTTCCAAAAATGTGGGGGCTGGAATTCCCCAAGGGGTTTGGAAAAAACGAAAATAAAGAAGTGTTTTGGGGGGGGGGCCGTTCTGCCGCTGCAATTTAAAGGAGGGTTTTTCCCGGGCCCTTTGTAGAATGGTTTAAAGGGCTTGCACATTTTTCCCGGGCCATTTTCGGGAATCTTCTGAAAAATCTGTGGAAGACTTCGGGAAAACCTTTTCAAAACCAATTGAACTTGGCGCCATGCAGGGAAACGGGCAAATCCCTCCTCGGTGCGCGCCGACACCTTTTTCCTCCCTTTTGTCCGTCCCCAAGGGGTTCCGATCTGCAGTTGGCGGGGGAAAAGGAAAGCAAAAACATCGATTTCTTGTTTGCTTGACGCGGGGGCATTTTCTTCCCCTGACTTCGACGCCGAGGCAACCCCAGGTGTAGAATGCGTGCCCCCGCTGTCCCCTACACAAGTGGTATGATGGAGCAGTACTTTGTGGAGGCTGAGATGTGTGGGGGTTTGGTGGTGGAGGAGGAGGAGGCGGACATGGGCGCAGGAGCTGCAGTTTGACAACTGGAGGAGAAAGCGGCGTCCCCTGTCCAATTTTGTTGGTGTACCTGGGCAGGAAGCACATTCACCCAGTGGGCCGTAAAGGACATGTACTGGCCCTGACCGTAGTTACAGTCCAGAGTCCGCGCTGCCGTGCACCTTGGAACAAACCGATAAGCTCAAGGACTGGCACACTTTGTTTTTTCTACTTATTTATGAAGTGCTGGTACTGCCTTTTTGGGAAAAGAAATTACGGCTTGGAAACTCTCCATCTCGGCTTGGCACAAGCCATTAGTTTCTGAACGGTGCAGAGTCCCCCATTTGGAAAGGGAGGGACTGCAGTACCAACAACTCGGACAGGAGCACGTCAGCTGCTGAACTTAGGATGGTTGGACGCATACTGTTGTCTCTTTGCAATCGCCTCGCTGAACGACTGCGGCGCCATGAGTAGCGGGGGAGCAGGAGCATCTGGACGGGGAGATGATGTCAAAGAGAAAATCTACCTTCTGCAGGGTGGTGGAGCCTTGACTGGCTGCAGTGGCATGCGTCCCACTGGCCTCTGCTGCTGCGGCAGCGGATGGACCCCCACATCTGAGGCCACGTTTCTCCCAGGCCACCGGATGGTGACGCTGGCATGTGTTGACGCAGGGCCGGGGGTGCCAACATTAGCCCCCTGGCCACGTTTCACTTTCTGCCCACAGATTCTACATATACCCATATTCGGCCCCTCCGGTTTTCTTAGCAAAGAACTGCCACACCGCGAGTTTTTCGGAATTTACCGCCAACGCTCCGCACTGAGTGACTACTACCGCCGCTGCCTCATGAGCCCCTTTTGCCGCTACTTTCTTTGCCCTGCGAAGCGGGTTTTTTACCCGTGCCGCTTGGCTCCAACCTCACACTGCTGCTACCCTGCTGATTTTCACGACCACACTACCCACTTGCTGGCTGCCCCGCTGCCAGACGCGCAAGTGACACCCTCTTCTCCTGACGATGATGAAGGGCCCCTTGCCTCACCCGTCCCAAATGCGGTTGGGCTACATCATCATCTATTTGTGTTTCATCATCATTTTCTGTCCTCATCCACCGGACTTGGTATGCAGAGGCGACCCCTCACAACAGACCTCCCATGCCACTCTCCACATCTATACTTTGCCCCCTACTGCAAGAAGCAGGGGATATTGGCCCCATTTTTTTGCTGCCCAAATAGCTGCTGATGTCCTCCTCAAATTGTTCATTCCCCGCTATATAGTTGCGCTGTAGCCCCAGACCAAAATAGAGATCTCTGGTGAGGGAACCGTTATGGGACATAGGCGGGTTGAGGACGGGTGACGGCCGCGGGCCCGCTCCCGGGCCATGCCAAACTAGGGTTGTGTCTGACGTTCCCACCGACTCTTGGCTGGGGTTTGTCAGATGTCATCTGGGAGGAAGTGGATGGCCTAGTCAACCAATCAAGAACCATTGGGTTGCTGAACAACGCACGGCCGCTAGATGACAGCTTCTTTTACTGAGTACAACTGCAGAACAACGCTTAATTAACCCCTGGAAAGTAAAATTGCGCAAAAGAATTGAGCAACCAAAAAAAAAAAGCTTTTTAGCGTGTTACAAAGGCGTGTTTTCTAAGCTAAACAAAAATAGTAAAAATTTTTAATTAACCTTCGCTTTGTGAATTAAAGCTACAGGAAAATTGTATTTTTTGGCGGGTGAAAAAGACAGTTTATTTTTGTCACCCACAGCAAAAAACAACGCTTAATTAACCCTGGATGTAAATTGCGCCAAACAATTGAGCAACCACAAACTACGAAGGGTTTTATAGCATGTTACAATGGCGTGTTTTCTACGCTACACAACAAGGGGAAAAAAATTGTAATTAACCTTCGTTGTGAATTATGCTACAGGAAAATTTGTATTTTTTTGGCGGTGAAAAAGACGGTTTATTTTTGTCACCACAGCAGAAAAACAATGCTTAATTAACCCCTGGATGCAAATTGCGGCAAACAATTGAGCAACCACAAACTTTCAAGCTTTGTAGCGTGTTACAATGGGTGTTTTTCTCGCTACACAACAAGAGAAAAATTGTAATTAACCTTCGCTTGTGAATTAGGCTACAGGAAAATTTTATTTTTTGGCGGGGGAAAAAGACGGTTTTTGGTCACCACAGCAGAAAAACAACGCTCAATTAACCCTGGATGTAAATTGCGCAAAAGAGTTGACAGCCAAAATGAAGTGGTATTTGTATTGTAAAAAAAGCTGTTTCTTTAAATGAAATTTCAACAGGAACTGGCTTAGATCCCCTTGGATATTCAATGTGCTGTGAGCAGATAGCATTAAAATGTATAAGCAGCTTCAGTTGGACGCACCCTGGACTTCGATCCAAAACCCCAAAAAATTTAGAAATAGAACATTAAGAGAAGCAGTCTATGAGACAAGCTGAGACACCCACAAAAATCGATGTAAAAAAAATCAGTTCTCAGTAAGAGCTATCCAATCAGCCGCCAGCAGCACCTTTTTGATCAGTTTCAGTGAGGGGCGGTTTGAGCTCCCAGCGTCGCGCCCGGACTTATATAGTGCGGTAACGTCACAGAATCCCGCCGGTCTCTGATTGGCTTCATCTCTGCACATGTTTATGAGGCTATGCCTTCTTCCTCCCAGAGTGCTTTGCCCCCTGTAACGCCATGTGCTCGCAGCCATTTATCAATCAAAAGCAGACTTTGTTCACCCGAAGTACCCCAAACTTCGACTTCGTTCAGAACCGAAGTTTTCCTGAAATTCTAAACGAATTCCACTTCATTAGAATCAATTCGCCCATCTCTAGTCTAGAGGAGGCCAAGTACCTGGGGTACAACATAGGCCGTGGATTGGTAAAACCTCAAGTAAACAAAATTAAAACCCAAACAGAGATGGCCTCACCCGGTTTAAAAAAAAACAAGGGGCGTGTTTTTCCAGGCTTTTCGGGTCTATAGGGGGTTTTAATTCCTAATTTTGCCTCGTTTGGACCCCCGTTGACGGCCTGACAAAAGGTAAATGTTCGGTCAGGGTTTTTAAAGGAACCCTCCAGGCTAAAAAAAAGCATTCCGACCTAAAAGAAATCCAGGGCTCGCCGGTGATGAAAACCCCAATTTTAAAAGGGATTCGCCCTTCAAAATTTTTGCGTCAGATGTGGGCTAGGGGTGGTATTATCCCGGGTTTGGGAAAACGGTGAGGAAACCCCCCAGTGCTCTTTTTAAAGGGGGAAAAAAAAAGGGCCCCACAGGAAAGAAATCCCGACGGGGGGGCCCCCTTTTCCCGCTATTTTTTCCGGCAAAAATTCTGCGTTTGATTTATTTTTTGGGTTTCCGGGGCGGGGCTCATCCCATACAATGAAAAGCCCGCGCCCCTCGCCTGTGTTTTAGGCGAAAGTGCGGGCCCGAGGGGCAGTGGGGGGGCTGGCCTTGATTCGCGCCGGAGATAGCGCACTCAAAACTGCGGGGAAAAAGTTCCCGGGCCCCTCCCCAGTGTGTGGGGGGCCAGTGCGGGGAAACTTTGGGCCCGCAGTGCGGAATTTTAGGCGCCTTGCGGGGGGTGCGCCGAAAAAACAGTTCCGATGGGGAAAGGCGGGGGACAGGGGAGAAATCATTCCAGATGGGGTGCGGAGTATGAATAAAAATTTCCCTTTATAAAGGCTTTTCAACTTCTCGGAAAAGAGTTAAAACCAAAAAAATTTAAAAATACATAAAAAAAAATCCTTTCCAATCCCCAAATTTAAAGGGAATTGGGGAAAATTTGGAAATTCCCGGGAAATTTACAGTAATTCAAAATCAGAATTGCAAATTCTGATTGGTGGCCTTTAAACCCGGCCAATGGAATGGTCGACAGTGAACCTTGAACCCTATGGGGAATTTTTTAAACCAAATTTCGAATCCACGGGGGGGAAGGATAGTTCAAAAAACAAAAATGCTAAAAAGAGTGATTGGTTAAGCTACCGGGGACTTGGCTAGCTCACCCCAATCAGAATAGGAGCGACAGAGCCCCATTTTGGGCCTATGAAAAATTTTTGGGCCAATCAGAATAGGAGGGGAAAAGGGCCCCTTTTAGTCTATGGAGAAGTTTAGAAAACCAGAACCCCCAAAAGGGGGGAAATTCAAAAAAACTTTTAAAAAAAGACAAAAAAGAGCTGTTTGGGGGGAGTTTAGGGGGCTTGTCAAACCCCAGCCAATCAGAGCGCAAAGTACTTCCCCCCATTAGTCTATGGGGGAAAAGGGGCGCAATGAAAATTCGGCTTTCGCGCCGGCGGCATAAAAAAGGGTTATTAATAAAAAAAATTATTTTTATTAAGTGAAAAAAAATTTATCAGATAAAGAGCAAAACCTTCTTTTCAAAAAAAGCAGTTAAAAACCCGAAAAAGGGTTTTGTCCCCGGGGGGGCCCCGGGTCCCTGGGGAATTGCGTTAGAGAGAATTGGGGGAAAATTACAGTAATTCAAATTGTTTAAGTTTTTCTCATTGGTTGGTAGAAGCCAGCCAATCAGAAATTTGGAGGACCAAAAACCATTATATCAATGGAGAAAGGGTTTGGGGCCCAAAAGAATTTGGGGGACAGTGGCCCCTTCTAACTATGAAGGGTATTAACCAATCAGAATAGGAAACGACCAAAAATCCCCTTTTTATTATGGAGGGAAATTTGGACCCAAACAAAAAAACAAAGGCGGGACTTTTAAAATACAGTAAAAAAACAGAAAAGAGCTGATTTGGTGAGCTACGGTGGTTTTCTATCCCAGCCCAAAACAGGCGAGTAATTCTCCCCTTTTTGGGCTTGGGGGAAAGGGCGCTCTTTAAATCTCGGGCCCCCAAACGCGGTGCGGCATGAAAATCTTAAAAAAAAAATCATTTTTTTTAAGGTCAAATTTACCGACAAAGAGCCGGAAACCCTTTTTTACAAATAAAAACAGTTAAAAACCAGAAAAAAACGTTTGCGGGACCCGGGTACTTTGGGAATTGCAATGAGGGAATGCCGGGGGGAAAAACAGTAAATTTAAATTTTTTTAAAACTAATTTATTTTGGGCGGGGATAACCCGCCAAACAATAGGAGGGGCAATGTCCCTTATAACCTTTTGGGGGAGGGAATTTTACCAATCAGGGAAAAGGGGCGAAATGTCCCAATTATATTCCCATGGAGAAAAAAATTGGCCCCCTTTATATTCCCAAAAGGGGGGCCGAAAAACCCCCCCCTTTCAGAAAAGAGTGATTGGGTTTTTAAACGGGGGGGCTTGTCCAAATTAGCCCAATTGGGGGAGCGAGCTTTTTTTTCATGAGTTCTATGGGAAAAGAAATTCTGGTGGCTCTGTGATTGGTTTAAATTAAAAGGGGGGGTTTTTTGGACCAAAGGGGAGAAGGAAGGGGACGCTCCCATGGGTTTTCTTAAAAGGGAAAACTGAAATAAAACTGTACATGGCCCAAATAAAATTTTAAAACAATACAGGAAATTGTCCCTTTGTTATAAAACGAATTTAAAAATATGGGGGAAAAGAAAAAAATATTAAATCCCTAAAATTTGTTTTTTTTTTATTTTGGGTTTGAAAGGGTCAATTTGTTTGGGGGGAAACGAAAATAAAAGAAAAAACATGATTTTATTGATTTTTTTTTTTTTTTTTCGTTTTCCCCCTTTTATTATTGTTTTATATTTCAATCGGGGAAAATTTTTGTAGTGTTATAAATTTTATTTCGGCCCTTTTTCTTCCCCTAGGGTAAAAAATGGGGCATTGTCGCTCCCATTTTGATTGGGGCAATTTTTTCCATAGGTTTAATGGGACATTGTTTGCTCCTTTTGAATTGGCTTTATTTATGCCGGACCCAAAGAGAATGCCCCTTAAAAAAATTTGGGAAATTTCTGTATTTCCCCGGGGATTTCTCTCATTTTCAATTTTTCCCAAAGTAGGGCGGTCTGGGGGGCAAAAAGCGTTGTTTGGGTTTTTAACTGTTTTATTTGTAAGAAGGGTTCGGTCTTTATTGATAAAGTTTTAAAATTTAATAAAAATTAAATTTTTTTTTTAATACTTTTGCCCCACGGGTGAGAGCCGAGATTTCCTTTTTGCCATCTTTTCCCTAGACCCATTGGGGGAGAAAAAGCTTTGGGTTGATTGGTGGGAAGCCCAAACACCTTTCTAGCTCAGCCAATTTGCTCTTTTTTGTCTTTTTTACTGTATTTTGAACTGTCCCCCCTTTGATTTTTATTGGTCCAAATTTCTCCATAGGATTAATGGGGGGCTTTTGGGTTTCCCATTCTGATTTGGGTTTAAAACTCCCTTATAGGTTTTAATGGGACATTGTTTGCCCCAAATTTTATTGGGGTGGTTTATGCCCACCCAAGGGGAATAGTTAAACAATTTGAATTAAATTTTATTTCCGGGGGAATTCTCTCTATTGCCCAATTTCCCCCGTAGCGCCCGGGCTCGGCGACAAACGTGGGTTTTTCGGGTTTTTTTTTTAATGTTATTTGTAAAGAAGGGTTGGGTCTTTATTGATAAAGTTTTTTAAATTTTTTAAAAAAATTATTTGTTTTATTTAATTTTTATGCCCCCGGCGCTGAGCGCCCCGGGTTTCAGTGCGCCCCCCTTCCATCGATAAAAATGGGAGAAGTAGCCCCGCGTCGTTTGGGGGGATAAACCCCGCCCCCGTGCTCGCCATTCGTTTTTTTTGTTTTTTATGTATTTTGGGGTTTTTCCCCCGTGGATTTTGATTTGGGCCCAAAAATTTTTCCCCTAGAAAAGAAAAAGGGTCTTTGTCGTCTATTCGATTGGCCCAGTTGCCTTTTCCCCCTAGTCAGCCCAAACAGCTTTTTTTTCTTTTTACGGGAATTTTGAATTTTTCCGCCCTGGATTTGGGTTTGGGAATCCCTTCCCCCTAAGGGTTTTAATGGTTCCTGTCGTCCATTCTGTTTTGGGTGGTTTTTGCCGACCAAAGAGGGAAAAGGTTTCGAATTTGAATTACTGTATTTCCCGGCAATTTACAATAAACATTAATTCTTTATTTTTGCGCCCTTCTAGAGTTTTGGAAGTTTTTTTTTTTTTTATTATGTTTTTTGTTTTACGTTCAGCTTTTTCTGAAATGTTTTCCGCCTTTATAAAGGCGATTTTTTCGGGGTATAAATTTCTGCCGGATGTAGCACCGAGGGTTTCTTTTTTCCCATCTTCGATTGCTTTGGGTGTTCCCGGGTTGTTTCCCTTTTCCCCTTTTCGGAGCATTTAGACCAAAAAAAAAAAGGGTTTTCCCGTCGGATGCCGAGGCTGCACTGGCTCGGGTTTGCCCATGCCATCGACAGGCCCCGGGGTTTCGAGCGGGCGTTCCGCCCCCGGGAAAGCCCAAACCCCCCCCCCCACACGGGGCCCCCTGGCCCCCTTTTGCGGGGCGCAGTGAAAAAATGGCGAAAGCTTCGCCTAACAAATGAATCCTGGTCCGCACGGGAAATTGGGTGGGAGGGCAGGGATCGCCCGAAAAAGGGGGGAAAACCCACATTTCCCGTGGGCCTAAATTACGAAACAAATATGTTAAATTGGGAAAAAGGGTACTTTTGCCATTAATGGGTGAAAACACTCGTTTTTAAACGCGGGCCCAATTTAGGTTGGGGCGGAAAATTTTCCCCTCCCAAAAGGGGGTTTAAAAAAAAAAAAAAGTAAATCCCGAATTTTGGTTTTTACTTTGCAGGGTAATTTAAAATTTTAAAAAGAAGCACGGCAGGGGTCCCAAAGAAGAAAAGGAAGCCCGTTTGCTTCCCTTGTTGATGTCCCGATGTGTTCCCGCCCCCGGTTTGAAAAAGGGGGGGCGGATGTGTAAAAGAAGGGGTCTGGGTGGTAATGAGGGAAGGTTTTAAATTTCCCCAAAATTCCCTTCGTCCGGGAAAAAGCAACGGAAAGAGTGTTGTGATTTTATTAAAATCTTTGTTTGGGTTTAGTAAAAACCCTTTGAAAGGGTGGGTTTTCTGGTTTGGGGGTAGGAGGGTTTGGGCCCCCCTCCACCCGGGAGTCCCGGGGCTTGGGCCCGGGGGTTTATTAAAGGCCCAGGTGTGTTGCCTCCCTATAAGGCCCGAAGGGGGGAGCACACACTCTTCCCCAGGGAACAGGTTTTCCCGCCCAAAAGCCTGTGGGAGCATCTATGTGTGGTTTCTGTGGGTGTGGTGGGTTTTTTGGTGATGGATAAAGGGCCCGCCCCTGTTTTTTGGAAAGGGTTTTCCGATGTTTAGTTAGAGGCGGACAAAAAAAATTTGTTTTGTTTTTTTTGGGTTTTTTTAACCCCCTTTTTACCTAAACTGCTGCGGCCAAATTTTAAAAGAATTTGGTTTTCCCTTTTGGTTTTGTGCCTGGAACTGCTGAAAAAGTGCCTCGTTTCCCGGAGGAGGGCCCCCCCGGGTACCCAATCCCCTTTCAGTTATATATATATATATCTTTATTATATATATATATTAAAATTTTATAATTTTTTTATATTATATTTATATTATTTTATTAATTATAGGGAACAAGTATGAATCCCCGGGTCGGGGCGCCCCTTTTCCCCCATTTTTCCGGGGGGAATCTGTGTGTTTTTCGGGGGGCATCATTACAAAAGCATGAAAAAACCGCCGCGCCAGTGTTTTGGGCGCGTGCGGGTCCCGGGGCAGTGCGGGGCTGCGGCCCATGATTCGGCGCCCGGGGGTAGTGCACTTTATTTCATGGGGGGGAAAAAATCCC
>JAODAL010031855.1:0-47839 GCA_025379985.1 Phyllomedusa bahiana | reverse complement strand
TTTCCTAGGGTGCTTTGTTGGCCTCTTTCGACTGTTGTTAGTCTTTACACGTCAGTTGAAAACCATGGAGAAAGGCCTTTTGGCTGTTAGACAAAAAAACTCTGTTGCAACTGAATTTTCTGATATGGCCAAAAGAGTTTTTGATTTTGGATTTACTGTCTTTAGTGCTTACCAGTAATTATTTTTTATTTTCAGGTACTTTTTATTTACAGTTAAAAGGCACGGCCATGGGCACAAATGTTGCCCCTACATATGCTAACATTTTTATGTTCTATTTTTGAGGGAAAAAACTTCGTCTATGTGCTCCACTTTTAAGAAGATTCTGAGCGTGGTGGATGTAACATAGAGATGTGATTTTGTTTTGGTGGGTATGTGATGTGAGTTATTGGAATTCAGTCTCTTTTTGAATAGTGTTGATAGTGACATTAAGTTTACTTTGTTGTATATTCATGAGGAAATTACTTTTTTGGACACGAAAGTTTTTGTCGTCGGTGATAAGTTATATACTGATTTATATGTTAAGGAAACCGACGAAATAACCTTTTGACATTTCGCAGGTCACCATCTACCAGTATGCGGAAGTCCTTTGCCATCTAGTCAACTCTGAGAGCTCGTGCATTATTGATTCTGATTTAGGGAAAAAAAAATATTGGGGACAAACTGGTTGATGTGTGATGACTAAGAGTTTTTGGATAGGGGTTATCCTTCCAAGTTAATAGCATCTCAGATGTTGAGAGGGTTAATAAGTATCTTGTGGAAGAAGCCCGTAAATTAGTCAGGAAACCTTCTGATGCAGTCCCGGTTGGCCTTTGTGTCTTACTTTTAGTGATTAAGTCCAGTTGTGTTTCGGGGATTATTAAGAAGTATGGTAATATCATCCAAAATAAGCTTTTCTAATGTTGTGGAGTTTCAATCTTTTCAAATTAATGTCATATAAACGATCTAGAAATTTTAAAGGACCAACTGGAGAAAATATCAATTTTGTTCCCAGTTCTCGCCAGGTAATTTTGGGGTCAATTAATAGTTGGATCCTTATTTCCATGTTTAAATTGTGGTCTACTGTAAGTTGATCATGAAAGGTGATGGTTTTTAGGCATTCCCATTTACAAAATGATGTTACAATATCAAACATAACTTTATCTTGCATATCAGAGTGGGTAATTTACATTCTTATGTTGGCCCTTTAATTTAATTTATGTGGGTGGAGACCACTTAGTGACTTAAAAACGAGATTGAATAATCATAGATAACACTATACGTAAAAAGTGACTTGATTTTCCTTGTCTCTAAACACTGTGTCGAGAGGGACACAGTGAATGGGACCTCAAAGTATGGTTGTTGACCATGTCCCGTGTCTTTACGACGGCGTGTGATCGTTAAAACTTTGTTAAAGTATAAGGGAATTAGAATGGATTTTTAAGGACAGGAGCTTTGAAAACCGAAGGGTTGGAACATTGATTATAAGATTTCATAACGCATGTTTAAGTGACCTTCTCACTTTATACGTTTCCTTTCCCTCCGTAATTATGATCAATTAATTTTTTTTTTTTATTTTTTTTCAGATATAATAACACTTCATGTTGAACACGTTTCTGGAGGATTGAGGACAAATTATTACTACCGTTTATTGGATTCTATATAAAAAAAAACATTTTTCAGAATATTATTAAGATCTGTTTCTATAATTAAAGATCTAACTGTAATAATTTGTTGGTGTTTTTGGGTTCATAGCGCATGTCCATTAGTATTTTTTATTCATTATTTATCATTTTTATGTTTTTTTATTATTTTATTTTTTTATTTTTTATTAGTATTAGTTTATATTCATTTATTTTATTTCATTATTTCATTATTATTTTATGAGATGCCTTAAAAGGGTGAGAGTCACCAAATTTGGACTAGGCATGTAGGTTGGAGTTATGGTGATGGGTGCTCACTTATTTACAGCGGAGTAGGTTACGCTCTTCTCACATTTTTAATGGTCTATATCGTTTCCCTTATTAGGGTTATGTATTTTGGCCTGTGCTCCAAGCCGTTATTTGTGAATATGTCGTGCTGTTATTTAGAATTCCGCAGATGTGAGTGTGAGCTGAAGGCTGTTAGTTCGGTTCAGTTTACATGTTCCCTGCGGTTCTTTAATTAGTATACGCTGAGCTGGTGTTCCGGTTTCAATGTTATTGCTGTGAGTCACAATTGTTGGATTGTTGTTATGGACGCTTTTGTTAAAGCTAAGTTCCGGATATGCGCAGTTGCTCGTGGTGGTTCTAAGTATGACGCGCTACATTACGGTCATGCGCAGTTAATATTTGTAGTTTCTTATTTGATTTTTGTGAGTTATTGTACTTTCCGGACATGCGCAGTGACTTTGAGACGGAGGTTATTATTTTTTGGCTGTTACACAGCTGATTGATTTTCATTATTAGGTAAAGCGTTTTTATGTCTCCGCCTCCTGATTAATATTTTACATTAAAAAACAAGTTGTACACTGTTATTTAATCGGCAACGTTGTTATAATTATTAATGTTGCCTCTTCATTCACTATTATGACAATTTTGTTTGGAATGCATTTTTTAATGTTTTTCTACCAGATATTATGTGGATTTTTTTATAATTGATTAATTGTAAATTGGTCTATTACTATTTATATGCTCACTTGTGCACTTTGTATCCCTTGGAAAAACGGCTCTGAGAGAGAGCCGGAACACGTCTGTTTCTGGTTACATGTTGGAATAAAACACAGATTTTTCACCGTTAACTGCTGGAGTGCTGCGACATTTTTTGGAGTTTATTAATAGTGAGACATTGGGCCGGTTTTGTCTGGTGCTGGCACGTTCATTTACATCTTGAAGATAGTGCTGCTGAAATTTTTCCTTTTTTCCTTATATTGTATATATATATATATATATATATATATATATATATATATATAAAATATATAATTTGTTGGACAAGCTCGCATCAGAACACACTTGAACCCTTTTTTTTACCTCTTCTATTTCCTCTCCTTTTTCTTGTTCTTCTCCTTTGTCTGATACAGGAAATGTTCCATTGGACATGTTAGAATATAATCTCTGCACTGGGGGTGGTTTGTTGGTCATTGCTTGTTCATTTTCTACAGTTTCTGTGTCTTCTGCTACTTGTATCGTCTGAAAGAAAAAACAGGTTGCAGCATGTACAATTAAATCATTTTCTTGCAAGCTTCTTTCTACTTAGCCCATAACTAGTTTGGGGAACCAAGGTCATTGAGGATCCATTCCCATCATATTTATGGCCTCCATTTGTGGCATGCATCAGTATACCATGACAAAGAAATCTTTAGGTCGAATAAAGTTTTAATTGGACTATGTTTCCTCTGTTCACCGAACATAGTTCCTTTGGTTGAAGTTAATGGACATTTGTCTTTTTTTCAATGTATTATTATAGTACGCCTTTTTTTAATTTATTTGGGGGGATCAGACAAAAAAGTTTGATAGACCACATTTTTGTGTCCAATATAAAAAGTGTATGCTTGGTTAATAGGGCAAATGTAGTCAGAAATAGACTTACAGTATACTGCACCTTTTTGCCCCATTGCAGAATATGTTGGGATAAATTTTTCACAGTAACCTTATGGATATCACAAATGAGGGCCATAAATGTGAGAGAGCCTTAATTATTGTCAAAAACACCTAAATGAGCTGTATTTATTATTTGAGATGTAGCATGTTTCAGAACAGATTGATAACACTATGCCATTTTTATATTTTTCTTTTCTTATAAAATTGCAACTAAGAGGGTTGTTTGGCAACTTGAATAATAAAAAAGTGTGATTTAACATAAGCAAAGAAATAATATTCAGTGATCCCCCACAACTCTCATCAGGTTTTCTGGGTGCCATCTCTGTTTTTTTATTGTGCACACTTTGGGCAATCTGTATAAATAAGGTCTAAACAGTTTTCTGGCGTGTTTTGACCCAAAAACCCTGTCATATCCCTTTTTGATTCTGCGCCAGACATGACACTTTTGAATGCATCAATGATCCAAGGGCGGGTCCCGCCAGATTAGTACGATTAGACACATTTATGAATGTGTCACGCCAAAAGAAGGTGAAAAAGTGTTGGACTAGTCCAGACCAACTTAAAAAATGGTCTCACTGAGGACAAATTTGTCAAAGACAAACTAGAGTTGCCAATGGGGCCAAAAATATAAATTATTTCTCAAGTTATACCAATAAAGTAATAAAAACAAATTTTTGATAATTATCAAACTATATAAAATTAACGTAATGGCACGCCACGGACGCTCCCACTGCCTGTCTTGGCTTCCTCATTCTGGCACTCACCTATTCAAGTGCTGCCTACATGTCCAGCCAGTGCTCGTGTTGGCTTCCTCTTTCTCTGACTCTCTCTAGCTGCAGTTCAGCTTCTGGCCACTATGGATGCACGCTGTTCCCTTTTATTTAAAAGGCCAGCATGCGTCATACTACTCTTTCCCAGCTAATTGTCTGGGGCCATGGGCTATTTAGGGAACCTCTTCCCAGCAACCTTTGCCCAGCTATTGGTGTCCGTCCTGTTTATTCTGCCATCTCTGTGGGTTTCTCTACTGCCCGATTTCCTTCCACCGACCTTCTGTACATTACCAACCTTGCCTGTATGCTGCCTGCCCTGACCTTGTTGTTAGTACCCGAACCACGTTCTTGTCTTTCCCTCCTGGACTACGTTTCCAGTTCATTTGCTGTCAACGCTAGGACCTACGTCGGGGTTAGCAATCTAGGCGTTCCCTGCAGTAAAATCCATCTGGCCTTGCGGTGGGCTTTGGTCAAGGCCAAGGCACCCTTTATACTCCGCTCCTGCCAACCCTATGCGGTGATCTGCAAATCCACCACCTGATCTCAGTGCCAACTGTGACAATAAGGGCCACCTGTATTAAATCTGTTGCAGTCTAAAACTCACTATTTTTCCCATAGCAACCAATCAAAGCGACCCTTTAATTTTTACAGTGCACTATATGATATTAAAGGGGAGCTTTGAATGATTGTTATGTGCAACAAAGTGAGCTTTAGACCTAGATAGTTTTCATACATGTGGCCCTTAATTTTAAAATAATATAAAGTTATTATAAACTTATTTAATATCACATTTATTTAAAATTAAATAATATAAAATTAATATTAAATTATATGTTATAGAATTAATAATAATTTACATAATATAATATTAGATAACCAATACAGCAATAAATTATTAAAAATGAAAAACTTAAAAATCAGAAATAAATGCTATTATTAACATAATAATTTTTTCATTTGGAAATCAACTCTATGTTTTAATATCTATAGAGAACAGAAGCTCGTAAACATCAATAATACTTTTAAATATTTCTCTTTCTACTATGTCACAATGCTCTCCCTATGTCAATCTCAATTTGTGGTTAGAATGTTGCAAGAAATATGTAGCTATTACTATCAATAATAGTTAAGAACTGTTACACTTCTGTTACTTCTTTTCTCCATAGAGACTGCAATTCATTGAATTGATTTTCTACAGAAAAATGTATGATGTTAATAATAAAACTTTGTTCTGATTTTTATATTTCTGTTTTTTTCTAATGTATTGCAATATTGTTTTTCTATTTTTCTATTTTAATTATTATTATAAAATATAACAATAATTTTATATTTCATTTTTGATTAATGCTAAATTATTTAATTTTATATTATATAGGTTAATAATTAAGATAAATTAGTTTATATTACTTTTGTGATGTTATTTTGGAAATACTGAATATTTTTTTGCTTACTTGCAATAAAAGTTTGTTTAGCACGGCCCCAGTCAATATTTCTGCGGAGTCTTTAAACACATTTCTAGCACTGCATTGCACCAAAGACAATGTGCCAAAGTTATGCTGCGCAACACTTACGATGTCCCACATTTAGGAACTGCAGTACAACAGGTTCATACGTACTGTCGCATTCTACACTCCTCTATAGCGATTTAGAACTGGCGAATCAATGGCAATTTTCACACATGTCACCCTTAGGGTCCGGCAATGGACAAATACCGGTCAGTTTATCCAACCGGTATTTGTCCGGTTTGTGTGCCGTCCCCACGGCCGCGGGGGGGGGGGGGGGGGACGGCTTTTCTCCCCCTTTCCATTGACATGCACATATTCTGTCCGAAAACCGGATGGAAGAACGTGCATGCACAGTATTTTTCGGGCAGCCGGTGGTTTGAAAAACTGCCGGACGGAAAACCCGTGCAGTGGGGACTGCTGCACGGGTTTTCCATAGAAGCCCGTTGTGCTAGTTTGCGGCCGATTTTTCAGACGGTTTTCAAAACCCCAAACCATCTGAAAAAAATGCCACAAACCCGGCCATGAGGACATGCCCTTAGTGATTTAAGTAGCCAATCACTGGCTTGCTCACTCCTCTATGCAGTTCTGAGTACAGTAGAACACTCTCCTTGGCTGTACTGAGGACTTTCATAGAACAGAATGAACAGTTGTGTACAAGCAAGATTGCCTCTCCGTTCTGAATGAAGACTTTCGGGCCCATTCCCAACATAGGGACCCACATCTTTCATACTTTATTAGCATATCCTATGGTAATGTCATCAAGGTATGAGATTTTAACACTCCTAAGATAAATGAAATGTAAGAAGAAAATGCAGGCCACAACTGTTGAAAACATATATATATATATATATATATATAAAATAATATATATATATATATATATATATAACACAACACTATGTGTGTGTCTGTGTGTGTGTCTTTACCCTTTGACCTGGATGTAGCCTGCTCTTGAGACCCCCTGTCTCCCACTACATTGGCTTTACCAATAGTGCATTAAATAAAAAATTAAGATTATGGGGACATGTATGATTGGAGCTTTTACACATTTTCAGGTGTATATTGTGCCTCACTGTGCCGCCTCCGCTGTCGGACGCACCTAATGCGCTGTTAGGCGCAAGGTTCGCCACTTTGTAATGCGCCTAACATGAAGGGGCGTGCTGTGGGCGTTCTGGGACAGGGCACCACATTCGATAACTCCGACGCATGTATGAATGTGGGTCGGCAAAGTGAGGCGCATTACAGCTCCGACAGGCAGACCTATTTCAATGTGATCTGTCTGAGCCGGAGGCATCAAAGTTTGCCCCGCATTTATGAGCGCACTTCGGCACCGACATACATGAGGCGCAGTTTTCACGGTAAAAAACGTGAGAACAGATGCTTCGACGCACCGAATTTCATACAAGTCGACCTATTTTTTTTAAAATTTCAAAACAGAAATGTATATTGAACATACCTGTGCTGTCGCAAGTGTATAATATATTCCCTTTTTCTCTATTAATTCAGCATGTGTTCCTTGCTCAGCCACAGTCCCATGCTCTACCACAACAATCAAATCTGCAGTCCACACGGTGCTCAGACGGTGAGCAATAACAATTGTAGTACGTCCTTCGGCGGCCTAAAAACATTTTTTTATTAAAAGGCTTTACTTAAATTTCATATTAACAATCATACAAAATGAACCACTGTGCAAATATGGAAAAACAAGTTTTTATCACATGATAAACCTTGAACTGGTGCAATACTAAAGATCCTCTGACCTTTGGATATCTCATCAGATTACATATGAACTGATTTACCTTGTCCAGAGCAGCTTGTACAATAGACTCACTGGCAGTGTCTAGAGCAGAGGTGGCCTCATCCAGCAAAAGTATTTTAGGATTTCTAACCAAAGCTCTGGCTATTGCTATTCTTTGCTTCTGGCCACCACTCAGCTGAGCTCCTCTTTCCCCAACAAGAGTTTCAAATTTCTACAGAAGCAAGAAAAAAAAGGTTAACAAAAGCTTACGTATTGCAATATCATTAAGTAGTGGTGTCTGTTGTGCTTTAGCGATTCAGAATAGCATGGATTTGGTACAGGACTTCTGTCTAAAAGCCCTATTCTTTGCAATTTGAGCCAGATGGCAAGATTCTATGTTGTATACTGTACAGGACCCTTGTAAAGGTGTCATTGACCATATCATATAATGTACTGGGAAAGCCCCAAAAAATGCTAAGTGTGGTGGAACATTAAAAAAAGCAGTGGTGCCTTTTTTGCAGAAGTTTAGTTTTTATGGAGTCCACTCTTTGATAAATATGATGTTTTATCTGTATTCTGCAGGTCAATATGATTCTGGTGATAGCAAATTTGTATAGATTTCATGTTTTAGTACTCTAAAAATGTTTTCCTTTTTTTTAAATATTTACTGAAATGTCATTTTCTGTGAACAATCATTTTTTTGTTTTTCCATTTATGATCCTGATTAAGGGGTCTTTTACGTGGCCTGTAGTGCAGTTCTTGTTGGTACAATTTTGGGATAGTTGTGACTTTTTGATCACCTTTAATTCCAATTTTTTTGGTATATGAAATGACCAGAAAACCACAATTTTGGCATTTGGATTTCTTATCCTTCAGTGGTGTTCAACGTATGGGATAAATGATGTTATATTTTTATATATTGGACTTTTACCAATGCAGCGACACCACTTATGTGTAACTTTTTTATTTTTTATTTGCAAAATAGCAAAAGGGGAGTGATTTAAACTACTATTTTATTTTTTTTTACTTTTTTTTTTACTTTCTTTTACTTTAATAATTAGTTCCCATAGGATACTTGACCACGAGGGGGCACAATCACTTGTCCTATAAACGGCAGTACTATTGTACTAACATATCTTCATTCATTATCTGTTACGCCTTGCCTATGGCAGAGTGTTATAGGCATACTCATAGGATGTAATAGGTATACATACGTACCTAGCAGCTATGGAAGTCCGCATGAGGATATCAGCTGCCATGGCAACCGATCTTCTCCTTAGGGGACCTGATTGGAAAGGGGAACAATGCGCAACACCATTTTTCATTCATTTAGACAATGCGGCCACAATCGCTGCAGCATCTAAAGTGTGAACAGCATGGTTCAGAGCCAGCTCTGTTCCGCACTCTTAGCAGAAGTTCCCGGTTGTATTGAGCAGCTTATGCAGTAAGCTCAGTTCATAAACCCACCCCATACACTGTTCACAGCGTTTGGACTTTCAGGAACATACAAATGCATCAAGCGGTTAAAGCAGTGCTGCCTCCATAGATCACTGACATCCAATACTGAACATTGGCATTGTCCCTTGTGCACATGGATTTTTCCAGATTCTATGAATCTTTTGATAATATCTACTGTAGATGGTTAAATATTTAAAGTCTTTGCAATTTTACAGTGAAGGATATTTTTCAGATTTTTTTTCATATTTTTAGATAGTGTTTTTAACAGGTAGGTGAACCTTTCACTATCATGGATTCTGAGAGACTCTGTTTCTCTAACATGCCCTATTTTCACACATTCATGTGATTTAGTTGAAAAAGGACCCTCTAGTTGTTTCTTGTTAATACCATTTACTTGTCCTGCCTTTTGTTAAAGGGGTTTTCTCATTACATTAAATGGTGTTCAGAATAAGGGGACAGTGAAAACAAGCAACTGCAATGTCATTTGCAAAGCTGTCTGGTTTTCACAGTGTCCCTTATCTTCGTTTTCTGTAAACACTGTTCCCCAGTGCTGGCCAGATTCCGCCTCCTTGCATTTCATTGGCTGCCAGCTGTAGTAATTTACATTCTGTCCGGGCCCTGGTCGTATTCACGGGAGCGTGCATTTCTGCGCATGCTCCGTGATGCCGACTGCCTCCGTGTTGTTCTGCAGTGTAAATTGCTAGTAAACAGATTCTGGGCATGCAGAGGAGGGCGGAATCTGTGACTGAGCAAGTGCATTCCCTCCTCCCTGTGTGTCGTCCTCGAGATACGGCAGCGAGGTGCGACGTATGCGTGCAGGGTTTGCACTGTTCACTGACAGCAATCAGTGATAGGTGCGATGTATGTGTGCGGGGTTTGCTTTGTAACAGAAATATCACACAAAGTGCATGTACTTACATCAGGCAGTGCCATAATGAAATCATAGGCATTGGCTTCCTTGGCTGCTCTCTCCATTTCTTCATCTGTTACATCTAATCGTCCATATTTAATATTGTTCTTAATGGTTGTGGGCAAACAGAACAGGCTCCTGGCTGACCACACCGATCATCTCTCTGTAGTGTCTAACATTCATAGATCTTATATCATGACCATCAACCATGATCTGAAAAAAAAAACATACATCAAAAATTAGCTCAGACCTACATTAAAAAAAAGTTTCTGATGATTCCATTTAAAAAGAAAATATTCAATTTGTTTACCGTTCCTTCTTGTGGATCATACATTCTCTGTAGGAGCTGCACTGTGGTGCTTTTACCACATCCGCTTTGTCCAACCAGTGCCACGGTCTGTCCAGGTTTAACTTTTAGATTCAGTCCTTTTAAAACCTTTAGTAAAATAACAAACAACATATTTTGTATGTCTAAAAATACAAAATTACAAATAACACACAAAAATACAACAACATTTAATGAAAGAAGACAAATCAAACCAGTAACAAAAACACAACATAAGATTTACCTGAACCGTTGGTCTTGAAGGATAACAAAAATGCACATTTTGAAATTCAATAGTTCCTTTAATGTTATCAGGCTTGTAACCTTCTGTTGAATAGCTGTCAATCGCAGAGACCTATGATTGTAGTTAACAAGAATATACACAAAAAAATTAGCAAAATATGTAGGCTCTGTAAAGTAATCAACACAATCGAGGATAATGTTTTATTATAAAGGAATCTGGATAAGTTGGAGGCCGAGTCAGAGAAGTGGCAGATGAGGTTTAACACAGATAAAGGCAAGGTTATGCACATGGGGAGGAAAAATCCATTACATGATTACTTGTTAGACTGTAAAACACTGGGGAAAGGTGATATGGAGAAGGACTTGGGAATCCTGGTGGACACTAAACTTAACTGTAATAGCCAGTGTCAGGCAGCAGCTACCAAGGCAAACAGGATCATGGGATGTATTAAAAGGGGCATAGAGGCACACGATGAGAACATCATTCTACCATTATACAAGTCACTAGATAGGCCACACATGGAATACTGTGTACAGTTTTGGGCACCAGTTCACAGGAAAGACATTGTAGAGCCTGAAGAGGTTCAAATTTATGGAAACAAAAATATAAAAGGACTGGGTGGATTGCAATACCCAGAAAGATTAGCAAGGTTAGGGTTATTTAGTTTAGAGAAAAGACGATTTTGGGGACATAATAAATATGTATAAATATATTAAGTGTCAATATAGAGATCTCTCCCATGATCTATTTATACCAAGGACTTTATCCAGAACAAGGGGGCATCCTCAACGTCTAAAGGAAAGAAGGTTTCTAGATAAACATATAAAGGGATTCTTTACTGTAAGAGCAGTGAGACTGTGGAACTCTCTGCCAGAGGAAATTGTCATGGTGAATTCACTAACAGAGTTCAAAAAGGGTCTGGATATATTTCTGGAGCGTAATAATTAATGATGAGCGATTACGGCAATTATCAAGACAATTTCCGATAGTCAATAGATTATCGCCGATGACCATTAAAGTCTATGGGAGAGGAACAACACCTTCATTATTACACCCAAACAGGGCTGGAGAAGCTGGAATTAACATCCACAACAGTCAAATGGATACATGCTACATCTTAGGCAACACACTTAGGTTATAAAAGCCACAGAAAAAAAGTCACAGACCACTTACTATCCCTGTCTTGTACCACAGCATGAGCCTTAAACCTGCATCACCCACAAATTAAAAAGTGCCAGAAGGGAAAATGATTTAAACCATCTTTTTACTTAACGGACTTTTGAATACCCTTTCCGGGAACGCAGCGACCCCCAAAACCTCATACCCAGATTTAAAAAGTGGCCTGAAAAAGGATTTCTTTTTTCAAACCACCATTTTAAAGTTTCACTGGACTTTTACTATCCCTTTTTCCGGCCACAGCATGACCCCCAAAACCCCTGCATGACCCCAGATTAAAAATTTTCCGGGAAAAGGGATTTTTCACACCATTTTAGTTTCACGGGCCCTTGATTTAACCTTCCTGTACCACGCATACCCCTAAACCTGTTTCCCCACAATCACAAAGTGCACACATTTTGTACATACTGTCATTTAGATATTTTTTGGAAATACATTTTTAACAAGAATTTATTTGGGGAATTTTTTATTATAGTTTTACATTATTATCTTTTTGCTTTTTTTCAGTGTTAACATACAACATACACCCCTCCCTGCATTTTTTAAAAGTTTTTTTACACGTTAGATGTGTTAATTTCTTCCGCACACCACAAATAATAAAAAGTCCTAATCATCCCCAAACACTTTTTAGTTGAAAGACTTTTTCCCCTCCTGGCTTCTGAGAGGATTCAGCCAATCAATTCAATGGTTTCTTTTTTCCCCAAATCCTTCTTCAGTGATTGGGGACAGACTCCCTGGAATAAAGGGAGTGACCCCAATGACTCCACCCCAGAAAATTTTAAGCCTCAAATTGTGAAATTTGGTCCAGCCCGGAGCCCTTTTTGACACTATTTAACCCTCAAAAAAACCCCTTTTTTTAAAAACGATTTCTTTAAAAAATTTTTGAACCTCCTGATTTTCCCCAACGGTGAAGCCATCTGGGCCCCAGCCATCTGTTAACACAGGTCCAGCTGCCAGGGGCCCGACTTACAGTGGGTGCGGGGAGAGCTCAGGGTACCCCTGCATCAAAAACACCCGGTTTAGCTTTCCAGGGCCGGGTTCAGTGGTGCGGTGAACCCAGGGGTGGGATCCGTCACTATTAACACAGAAAAATGCCCCTTATGACCAGCAACGAAAACAGCGTGCTGAACAGAGTGCGGAAGCGGGAAATGTGAGGGAAGTTCCACCTTCCCAGTACACAGTCAAACCGGGACCTTGCCCCTCCGTTGAGTGGGACCAATTTGGGTTTACTTGGGGAAAACTGGTGGTTGAGTTCCCTTTCACCCGGCCCTTTTTTCTTGGCATTCTTTTTCTCATTTACCAACATGCTGGGGGGAAATGGTCTCTGTTCTTTGTTCTCTGTCCGTGCTCCCCACTCCGTCCTCTGAATAAACCGACATCTGGCCAAGTCTTCCTGTACCTCCCTTTACAATTCAAAGGCAAATTTTTACCAGCTATTTTGGACTTCAAGTTTTTTTAGAGTTTAATTTATTTTTAAATAGGATGGAATCCCACTCTTTGTTTCTCTTTTTTTTAATTGTATTAAAAGGGTTTTCTCACTACAGGGATTCTAACTATTTTAAAATCTTTTAAAAACAAATCATTTTGCAAATTGTCCTTAACATGTCCACCCCAACCTGTTTCTACACAAACCAAACACCCCTTTAACCACTCTTTTACAATTGGAAGAACAAAAGTCTGTTAAAAAACCCCATTTTTTACAAAGGAAAATGTAGTCTAGCTGCATTTCACACAAAATGCCCAAAAAAAATCAAACATGACCCCTTTACCCCTTTTGACAAATTTTGAAGAACAAAATTTTTTTAGAAAAAAAAATTTTTTTTAATAGGACCCTTTAATGCGCTTTTAAAGCAACTGACCCCAAAATATTTTAAAAATACTTCTCAGCCCCGTAAAAATTTAAGAAAATGCCAATTTTAAAAACCCCTTTCTTTCCAAAGGACTATATTATAGCTGTTACTTACAGCACCATGACCCCAAAAAATTAAAAAATGACTTCTCACCACTGTTAAAAATGTGAGGGGAAAAACCCCCTTAAAACCCAAAATTTTGTTTTCCCAAAAACCATGTTGTAGTTTTATCCCCCCCCCAGCAAAAAACCCCAAAACCATTTACAATGCGAAAAATTCAAAAATAAGTGAGTAAATGGAATACGGTTTTTCATGAAACCCTTTCTGTCTTTTTTCAGTCTCCCCAAAGAAAACCCCAAAAAAGAAATTTGGAACTGAGAATAAAAATTGAGAAGAAAGATCATTTTAAAAAAAAATTTTTTAAGGGACCTTTCGGGTTTGAAGAGGGTGTGAAGTGACCGGGGAACAAAACGGTTTACCTCGGCAATTAGGGCCACACATTTTTTCAGAATCCATGCCCTGATTCATCTTTATGAATGTCAAACGATCCCATTATCTTTTAAAGCCGGGGTTTTTTTGTCTGAATACTCCTCAGCTTTCTGAAGGTCCGCTAATATGACCTGGCTGCTGGGCAGGACAACACCTCTATGGCGTGGCGAGCGGCCCGGGGCCATTAAACCTTTTTTTGGAAAACCCAAAAGTCTTTTGGTGGGGAAACACATACAGGAGAGGGGCCCCAACCCAGTAACTGTTGTTAAATTTTGGGGAGGCCCTTTAATCGGGGATAAATGTTGGGGAAAAGGGACACCAAAGCATTTCTTTAGAGGGAGCCTTAAATTCCCCAATTCCCTGGGTCAGGGCATTTAGCAAACGATCTTCCCACTTCCTTCTCCACCTCAAATTCGCCCAACCTTTTTTCCAAGGCGGGAGGGTCCCCAAACGGGGTGTCTAGGAAACCCCTCCCCCCTCCTCCGTTTCCTTTCCGGGCACAGTTTTAAACACAACCGACTTGCCTCAGATAAACACCCTGAACCCTGAGGCGCCCCCTTTGCCTCCCCCCTGGCCCCCGAAACCACTCCCAAGAAGCCCCGAAAAAATTTGTGAAACGGGGGCCTTGGGGGATTCAAAGGGGAGAAAAAGGCTCCGTCCTGCATCTGTGTCATCTCCTCCTCCGTCGCGGGGGGGACCGATGTTTCAGAGTGTCCAACGATCATTCCAAAATTAAGACCCACAATGCCATGCTGACAAGGGCATTGTCCCCCCCCCCCTGACCCATTTTGGGGGCTTTTTCAAAACGGGCCCAAGGATGGTGCAGACTCTTTAAACCTCCCTCCACCTCGGTGCTAACCCCCCCCAAGGTCCGAAACCGCTGCTTGTCAGGCCATGTGTCACTTCGAAACGCATAAGGGAAATTGCGCTGCTGCCCCAACCACTGGAGCATTTGTGGGGTGGAATCCAGCTTTTGGGGCCACATCAACAATAAACCCCGGTTGAGGGGGGCCGAGCTGACGCGAAAACGCACCCAGGGGAAACAAGCGGGGTGCAAAAGGCGAAGGGGGCGAACTCAGACCCGAGCCTTCCTCACCGGCGGGCCCAACCTGGGTAGCGTTTCAAAATTTTTCTGGACGACGAGGTTCATGACATGTCCCCGGGAAAGGGGGGGTGCCCAGCCTACCGATTTTAAAGGGGCGGCAAGCAATTTTCCCCTTTATCGCACCCCCAAACCTTTTGCCGGGTAAAAATTCTTTGCCCCCCCCCCCACCCCTCGGTCCTTTGGGGAAAAGCCGCCACAGCTCCTGACCTGGGTGGGATTTCCCCAAAGGCAGTTAATTTCAACATGGCCTTTTGTCTCGGGGCCCGGGGATGCCACCGGGGAAAACCCTTTGGGGGAAAGAACCCGCAAACCCTTTCGGTTTTAAGAGCGTCCCGGCCGAGCCTGGGGCCCCCCCCGGCACCCCCAAAAACATCCACCCAGCCACCCAGTGACCCTGTCCCCAAGAGATATAGCGGTTTTGGCCTTGCTTACTAGTCCATGTGTCGGGGGTCAGAGGGATTTTTCCCGGACACAGACCCAGACAACGCGTTTGAAATTTTAGAAAAACACGGCGGGCCGGGGCAGGGAGGGCTTTTCGGGCAAAGAAATCCCTGCTGGGCATCTGGTATTGGGGAAACCAAGGAAAGGGGCCCCATGATGTGGGGGAAACCCATCTGTGTCCACCAGACAAAAGGCAACATTTCCGGGCCAAAAGGGGGGCAATCCCCGACTTTTCAGGCTTTTTGGCTTTTGCGTTGGGGGGGGTTAAAAGTGCCCTTCTCCCCCCAAACCTGGAAACAAAAGGGCTGACTGCTAACGGGCCCCGGGTAGGGCGGCAGGTGTCAACTGGGGGAAAGGGAAAAAGGGGTAGGATGGGTCCTCGGGGGTGCTGGTGGTACTCGGCGACGGGGGGAGGCTGAAGCGGGGCTGTTTCCCTATCAGGGACTCGAGAGACATGGGCAGCGGGGAAAACCTTTGGTGTGGTAGGGGAGGAGGAGGGGGAAAACAAGGGGGTGACAGGGGGTTGGAAGCCGGCGTGGGTCTGGCCTTTTTTGGGCCCAAAGGTGTTGCCTCCATTTAAAACTCATGCATTCGCTGAAAGGGAAACTAGACATGTTTTGGGGGGGGGTTTTAAAAAACCTAAATTTTTTCCCCTCAACTTAGGGCTTTTACGGAAAAAGGCGGCAAAAGACATCGCGGGGTGAATCAAGAAGGGCCCAGGCTTGAAGGCCCTGGCCCTTTTTTAAACGGCGTTAAGCGAGGAGCGGGGTTTTCCGCTGACGGGGCTGGCAGAATCAATCACGAATTTCCCGGGGCGACCCCCCCTCTCCCTTTTTGAGGGGGGACCCTTTTGACACTCCCCCCATCGTTCCTCCTCGTCCAGTGATGAAGCGCTCCCCAAAAAATTCGGGGGAAAAACCACGATGGATCCACAATGTCTCACATCTTTAACACAGGTTTACTTTTGGCGCCTGACTTTCTGCAACCCGGAAACTGCGGGGGGTGGAAGCAAGGGGGCACGCAAGGCATTGCCCCAAACCCCCCCCCCCGGGGTTTTTGCCGATTTTTCCGGGTTTTCCTTCCTTTCCCCCTCTGATGGCCCTCAGTAACCGGTCAGAGCAGACAAATCATCCTCTTTGGGCCCCCTTTATCTTTTAACCTGCCCTTCTGACCCCCAAACCCCATTTTTCACAAAAAGGTCTTCAGAAAAGGATTATTCCCAGTGGGGGTAAACAAGGGACATTTGGGTCCATCGGGTTCATGTTGGATGGATTCTGATGATGCTGATGACGACATTTTTGGGTGGGACTTGGGGGATGAGGAGGGAAGACTCTGGGTCAGGGTTTCATTAACCCCCTGAAAAACAGTTTTGGGGACGCTGTTTTGTACTGAGATTTACAAAGGGGCCCGACCCAGCCCATGACAGGGCCCGAAAGGTCCCGGCAACTGACGATCCGCTGGCATGCGTGTTTCGCCACACTGGGGGGAGCACCCGTTTTTCGTACCACTACCTCCCCTGTCCTACCCCCCCCTTTTTCTCCCCCTTACCACCTGCATTTTCGGGGGCAGGGTTTAGAAAAATAAAAAAATTTTAGAAGGGATGGGGAAAAGTTTTTTGGGAAAATCTCTTTTTTAAAAAACGGGAAAACACACCCCATTCCAAAACCCCCAAAACAAAACAAAATTGGGTGTATTCAAATTTAAATTCAAGGGGGCCCCATCAAAAAAGCGGGGCTGCGCCCAAAGTGAAAAAACACCTAACTGAAATGGTTTTTACGCATAATTTAAAAATGGGAATTTTTCACCTAACAAAAACCCTGGGTGACTTCAAAATTGCTTTTAATTTAAATTTTAAAGGCAAGGTGCCTCACAAAAAAGGGGGCCCGCCAAAATGAAAAAAAAACCATCTGAAAAGAAACGGATAAATTTAAAAAGGGATTTTTTTTTCTAGAAAAGACTTTTTCCAATATAAGTTAAGCAAAAAATTAAAGAACCCCCTTCACCTTTAGTTACAATTTTTTAACTACATTTATAAATCTCCTGCAGTCTGTCATTTAAACGGGAAAACACAAAAAGAGCAAGCTGATATTGAAATCACTGCTATAAGCCACCTACGCCGACCGGAACTGTGGCAAAAGCGCGGGCCGTGAAACTATATGTTGAAAAAACCCTTTTTAATAGAAAACTAGAAATCGGGCAAAGCTGGCCAAAAGAAATTTTTTAATTTTGGGTTTTCATCCAGGGAAAACCCATGCAAGCAAAAATGAAATTTCAACTGCTGGGGTGTTTTTTCTTTTTCGGTTGAAGATGCTGTTTGAAAGGGAAACAATATTTCTCTGAAAAATTTTTTTAAAACTAACAAAAAAGTTTTATATGAAAAGGAACAAAATTTTCATGACCGAACGGTGAAAAGTTTTTGGAAAGCCCTTAATTGCACCTAGGGCCTGTTGAAAACTGCTAGGTTTAAAATCACTTTGTTGCCCATGGACCAATCAAGCGCCCCTCTCTTTTTTTAGAGCACTATATATAATGAAAGGGGGCGCGATTGGCTGCTAGGGGCAAAAAAGTGAGTTTTAGCCCTAGACATTTTTCAACATGTGCCCCTTAGTCTTTAAAAACAATACACTGAGACACTGTTTGCCAAATTAGACAGGGCTCGCGCTTACACGGGGAAATCTGCTGCCGCATGTAAAAACTCCCCTTTTTCCAAATTTTGGGCAAAAGGGGCACAGAGCCATGGCTTGCATTGTTTGGGGGCCACCCTTGTGCCCCCTTTTTTCCATTTTTTTAACCCCTTCCCCGACATAGGCGTATGCAACCCCTAGCGGGAATGATTTCCCCCAAATGGACGATGCATACCCCCCGGCGATCGGCGGGCTTGGACGAGCCCGCGCGATGCAAAATGGGGGCCAGTGGAGTGGTTTTCCCGGCCCGGGGGATAACGCTTTAATTTCCGAACCTGTCATGGCTGCAATAATAAAGCCGAGGGAGGAGGGGTGAGCTCCTCCTGCCGCTCCCCTCGGCTGCGCACTGGTGCGGGGACCCTCCCCTTTGATGATCCGGGAAGTAACGGCCTTTCCCGGGGATTTTGGGGTCACCATGCCCGCAATGCTTTGGGCTGGTGGGAAGGCGTTGTCATGGGACCATACACGTACGAGTACTGGCACTGGCCTGCCTTCTAACAACAAATTTATGATTGCGTTAGAAAAAAAGGAAAAAAAGTGAAAAAAAGAAAAATTAAAGTCAAAAATGGAAAAAAAAATAAAACACAAAACCCAAAAAATAAATAAAAAACACGTACACCCCCCTTTTCCCCCTTTTCAAACCCAATCGCCCCAAAAAGATCAAAAATAAATAAAGTACCCATATTTGTACCCGCTGCTAACGACCCCCCCTAAAATCGTTATGTTAATTAACCCCCACGGGAACCCAAAAAAAAAAAAAAACAAAAAACAGTCACAGAATTGCGATTTTTGACAATCCTGCAGCACATAAAATGGGAAAAAAAAGCGATCAAAAACTCATAAAACGCCAAAGTTTTCCAAAAAATTAGTTTTATGCCGCAAAAAAAAGTCCTTACATTTTTAAAAAGGGAAAAATAAAAAAGTTATGGGGGTTCAGAAGCGCGATCATAAATTTACGATCGACCCCGAGGTAAAGCTAACGGTTTTGGGAACTGCACGGGGAGCGCTGTTTAAAATAAAAATAAAAAAAACTACTAGGGTTGCAGTTTTTTTCACTCTCTTCCAAAAAACGGATTTAAAAAAGATCAAAAAAGTCTTGTCCCCCCCAAAAAAAAAAGTAACTTTCCCGCAAAAAAAACAAGCCCTACCGCTCCGTCAAGAAAAAAAAAAAAGTTTGGCTCTCAGACTTGGGGAGCAAAAACGTTTTTCCTTTTGAATAAAAAATGTTTTTAAAATTTGTAAAAGCAGTAAAACAAAAAAAATATAAAAATTGGGTATGGCGTTTTCGTATGACCTGTGAGTAAAAATTGTATGGTCATTTTTTCTGCCGGGGGACCGCTGTTAAAAAATAAAAAAAAAAAACCTACCGGGAAACCCTTGGTTTTTTGGGTTCAAAATCCCTAACAAAAACCTTAATAAAAAGTGATCAAAGGGGCTTATGCCCCCCAAAAATAAGGGGGTACTAAAAAAAACTCAAATTTAATCCCACAAAAAAAACAAGCTCAAAAAATCACTGGGTTTTACAAAAAAACTTTAGGGCTATCAGAACAGCAAACAAAAAAAACGAAATTTTTTTATAAAACCTATTTTTTTATTGGGGAAAAAAGAAAATTTAAAAACAAAAAAAAAATATTTTAAAATCTATATCATTGAAATTTGTACTGCCCCCAAATTTTAAATTTTATTATTATTATTATTTTTAAATTATTATTTTTTTTTAAAAGCGCCATTGATTCCAGGGCGTGTAATTTCAGGGGTTTACTTTACATTACATAAGTCAAACGAGTCCCAGTGGGGGGAAAAATGCCCAATTGGCCAGGACAGGGGGGTGAGGCCCCTTACCCGCGAGGGTTTTTAAAATTCTATAAGGGAAAGGGGGAAAAAGGACAGGAGGTGGGGGGCAGATTGTCTGGGGGGAAGTAGGGAAAAATTTTTAAAGGAAGGTTATAGGCAACCCTAAGAAATGGGATTTCGGGTTGTTTTTGGAACTGGTAAAGTGGGAGGAGAGGCTAAATGGGTTGGGGCAGTGATTTCCAGAGTGTGGGTGAAGCACGGGAAAAGTCTTGGGGGACGGTTGTGTGGGAGCTGATAAGGGGAAAAGGGGCAGGGAGAAGGCCCTGTGAGGTCAAAAGAGTGGGTTGGGGGAGATTTTTTGGGAAATTAGGGCAGAGATGTTTGGAGGGGAGGGTCATGGAGGCCTTTTTAGGTCATGGTTAGAAAGTTTTAAAATTAAATTCGCGGGGAAATTTGGGAACCCCGTGAAGGGATTGGCGGGGGGGGAGAGGAAAGGAGGATTTGCGAGGAGAGGGTGGAAAAAGGGGGCAGCAGATTTAAAGGGTTTTTTTGGGGGGGAACGAGGGTGTAGCTGGGGGGGCCTTTTTGAAGGATTTTTGCAGTAGTCTAGGCGGGAGAGGGAAAAGGGCTTTGGACCAGCATTTTTGTGTGTCATAGCCGGGGAAATTTTAACCGGAGGGGAGGATGTTTTTCAGGTGGGGGGGGGGGAGCGGGAGGGTGAGGGTTTGGATTGTGTGGTTGAAAGAAAAGCAGGCCCTAGGATTACCCCAAGAAGGGGAAATTGTGGGACCGGGGTAAAGTGAAGAGCCGTTAAATTGTAATAGGGGAAAACGGGCGGGGGTTTGGTTTTTCGATGGGGGGGGAAAGTTTTTTTGATTTCTTTTTTTCCTCCACTTTTAGTTTTGGGAGACGTGATGAGAAGAAGGGGGAAATGGGGGACGGGCCCAGTCGGGGATCCGGGACAGTAAAGAAGGACTCTGGGCCAGAGATGTAGATTTGGGGTTACATCAAAACAGGGGTAATGAAACCCATTTTGGGTTTATGGACGCCCGAAGGCCCAAAGGGGAAAGATGGGAGAAGAGTAGGGGACCCAGGACGGGACCCTTGGGGGACCCCAAACCCGGAGGGGCCCGGGGGGGAGGAGGGGGACAAGAATGAGGGGAAGGCTGAAAGTCCGATCAGTAAGGTACAGGGAGATCCAGGAAAAAAGCCAAGTCCGTAAATGGGGAGGGAGGAGAGGATTTGTAGAGGAGGGAATGGTCGACAGTGCAAAGGCAGGGAAAGGGCTAAGAGGAGGACACAGAGTAGTGGCCCGAGGGTTTAAAACAGTTACTAGATTTATTAGTGATTTTTGGGTTTGGGGAGTTTCGGTAGAGTGGGGGGGGGTCGAAAACCCGATTTTTAGTGGGTTTAAGAAGAGAGGTTTTGGGAGGAGAGGTGGGGGGGACGCTGAAGATAGACGTGCTTTTCGGGGGGTTTGGAAGCAAAAGGGGGGACAGTGGGGTTGGGGGGGTTTGTTTGGGGCAGAAAAAGAGGGGTCAAGGGTTTTTTTTTTTAGGATTGGAGTTTATAGTAGGGATGTTTAAAAGGGGAGGAAGGGAAGTGACCCCGAGGTTATTTTATAGGTTTAAGAGATGGGGTGAGTGCTGGGGATTTGAAAACACTGAGGTCGGGATTTAGGTGGGATGGCCCTGGGTCGGGCTACAGGTAGTGAGGTTGGATTTGGACAGTAAGGAGGGAGAAACTTGGGCATTTATTTACCGTGGGGAAAACAAGTTATGGGGGGGGGGGAAAGCAAAAAAAGGCTTGCAAGGGTAAGGGAGGGTGGTGGGGGGCTGCGGCTGAAAATTTTTCTGATAGTAAAGATATCCCGTCATTTTAAATGCACGGCGAACGCTGTAAAATTGAAAACCCCAAAAACCAAAGACGGGAAATTGGGGTTTTTTCCCCCTCATTTTCATAGCCCAATGCAAAAAAAAAAAAACTTTGGAAAAACCTGTGCCCCCCAAAATGTAAAAAACACCCCTAGATGGGGATCTATGAGGCCGTGCTGGAAACCCCAAAAAGGGTGACTTTTTGGGAAAGGTTTTTACCTGTTCTGGGAACTTTGGGGGCTTTTTAAAGCGGGCATGGGCCCCCCAAAATCTGCGTTCCAAAAGCCAAATAGGTCCCTCCCTTTTCCCCAAAAAAGCGTTTACAACCCCCCTTTTGGGGTATTGCCCAACGTGGAAGAAAAATTTCGTAAACAGGTTTTTTTGTTGTTTTTTTCCCAGGAGGGCCTTTGTAAATTGAAACCTTTTCAGGGTAAAATTGAGTTTTATTTGGAAAAAAGTTTTTTTTTTTCATTTTCACTCCTAAGCTAAAAATTTTTGTTTAACACCTGGGGGGGGGTCGATATGTCACTACACCCCCGGGTATATTCCTTAAGGGGTTTTAGTTTCCAATTGGGGTCTTTTTAGGGGTGTTTTTTAAGGGTTTTGCACCTTTTGGGCCCTCTGCAAACCTGAAAAGGCCCCTAAATAAAATCGAATTAAAATGAGAACCCCTAGTCCCCTAGGTGCCCCCTCCTACTCCAAAGGGTTTTTGGTTGAGCCAAATAATGCACTAGGGCCCCCATATGGGTATCTCTAAAAACAGCAGAATCGGGGAATCAAAATTAAGTTTTCTTTTCCCCGATTCAACCCTTTACCGTATTCCTGGGGAATAATGTAAAAAAATTGAAAAATTTCAAAAAAAGTGGGAAATTTTTAAATTTCCTTCCCCTTTGCTTTAAAATTTTTGTGGGCACACCAAAAAAAGGTTTTAAAAAACTTCCCAAATGCGGTTTTTTTAAAAATTTTAAAAGGGGTTTTAGTTTCCCCTTTGATGAGGGCCCTTTTTGGGGGTATCTAACATACAGGGGCAATCAAAATTTACATTAGGGAAATTTGGGCTGGTTTCCCCAAAAAATGTTTATTGCAAATTTTGTTGAAAATTTTTGAAAATTACTACTTAAAATTTCTAAGCCCCCCAATGTCGTTTAAAAAAAAAAAAAAGGGCATTTAAAAAAAAAAATGCCCCAAAATTTCAGAAGGGCTAGGGGAGTGCTAATAAAAACTATTTTGGGGTGGGAAAAACTATCTTTTCTTAATGCAGAAAATTTTTTAAGCTTTAAAAACTTAATTTTTTCAAATTTGTCACGATTTTTTTTTATTTTAAAAAAATTTAAAAAAGCCCTTTTTTTTTTTAACCAAAAAATTTTTACTATTTTAAAGCACAATTTTGTTTCAGAAAACTTAAAACTGTGAAACCCCATGGGTAGGTTTTAAAATTCAAAAAGTTATTCTCACATAAAAGTGACACATGACAGATTTCAAAAGTGGGGCTCTGTCAGAGAGGCCAAAACTGGCTCCGACGGTAAGGGGTTAAGATTGTTTTGGATGTGCTGATCTTTTTTTTTTTCTTGGACTGTTTGTGTCGGGGAGTGGCTGCCTTCATTTTGGTTGTGCACTCCACCCATCCACCTAGCCTGTTTTTAATCAGAACAGAGTGTAGGTAGAACTGTCATGCCTTTAAAGTGTGGAGGCCTGATAGGCACCAAAGTGAGAATGCTATGGTGTAGATCTAAATCTGGGCTGAGGTCATCTTTCTTGTAACATAGGCATCATGATGATATCTTTGGAGAACATAGATTTTTTGTAGAAGCCTTGGAAAAAGGCTGCCAGGCAAGATGGCACCATGATTACATTGTACTTGTTACTGGGATGGAAGAAGCTTCTTTTTTTTGGTTCAGTGCTGTCATTGTTTTATTCAGGGCACAGTGTGGAGTATATTTGTCTATGGGGAGAAAGTATAGGGCACAATTGGGGTATCGTTTTATTCAGGTACACATTGTGGTCATATTTTTATTTAGGGGGCACACTTATACTTTTATTAGAGAGGAAGAGTATAGACATTTTTTTTTTTACCAGGAAGTGTAATGTAGGCATTTTTTTAAATTAGGGGGCACAGTATGGGCATTTCTGTTATTTAAGGGGCAGAGTGTGCGGCATATTTTTAATTTAGAAGTCACAACGTGCGCACTTTAATCAGGGGACACAGTAGTAGGATTTTTTCAATCAGGCGGCACAGTATGAAAAAATGTGATGCATATTTCTGGAATAACCCTTTAAGTATAGTAATTTGCAAATTAAGTGGTGAACAGTACACTCAAAGTACCATCAAAGCTACATCCATCCTGGTGATCTGTATCAATGGTTTAAAAGAGGAAGTATAATATTTTGAAAATAAATCCCAAACAAAAAAAATCTTGCTATGAAAGAAGATATTTGACTTTCAAAATACATATGCTTTACCTGGTCAATGGTATAGAATATATTATAAGCTGCCCCTCTTGCCACTGAGAAAGCATCAAAGTGAGAAGCAGCCTGACCAACACAATAACTGCTAAGAACGATACTGAATAAGACCTGAAAAGAAAAACATGAAAAAACACTGTGTAAATGATGTCATCACAGAATGATGCTAAAGTGACATTCCCATCACATTTATTAGCTTTAAACATGTAGGCAAAGGTAAAGAAGGATTACTACCAAATTAATTGCTGTTCTGATTTTGCTTCATTTCTGAGTTAGGTCAGTTCTTATCTCCTGCTTATTTATAAGAGGTTTGCAAAGCTGCCGTTGGCCTCTCTTTCCTCTAGAAGCACTGCTCAGGAAGGTGAAGTCACTACCTACACAGGTGTTTGTATATATTTCTTACTGACAACCTTTAGCCATTTAGAGCTCTATAGATTTCTGTCCTGCTGTTAAAACCCCTCTATCACCAATGTCCCTTTAACAAGCTCAGCTAGGAACAGCAGAGCTGAAATGTCAGCCACTGCTGTAGAACCACTCACAGTCGGAACAGAAAGTGTGAGCTTTACCTAGATTTAAAAGAGCAGACTCTGTGAAACTGCCAGATGGGAAAATCCCCTTAAAAGACATGTATTAGCAATAATTTTTACTAAGTCAAACTCAATTATAATATTTATTTTATTCCTTGCTGTATTTATTTTCTGATTTTTTCATTATTTTGTCTGTACATGATTATGGGGGAAGTCATCTTGCCTGAGCTGCTTTTAACAGTATTTAGAGATAAGCTTTAAAGCAACTATTTGGATCATATGAGTCTGTGAACAGGAACATACTTATTGACTTCTATGAGAATGTTTTCAAGGGCTACTCTGTGACTTAGGAAGGGAGCTGTGATTGTTACCAATTGTGAATGTTGGATCCTGCATTATTTATGATAAGGAGAAGTATTCGCTACATGCTAGACTTATTAGGTTTTGTGACCTAGTGAAAACTGCAGGATTCCAGGACTTTTTAAAATACAGATAGTAAATGTTTTTAGAAACCTGAGAAACAATCATTGACAAATCTTATATATTTATTTATTTCAAGGAATGAATACATTATTGATCCAGTCACCATGGTTGTATGAAAACATAATGACTTTTCAGTGAAAAATTAATTAATTTGGCAAACTCACCACAAGAACATTTCCAATGGTATACCCTTTGTCTCCTAATATTAAGACAGATCCATACCAAAATCCAAGTGCATAAGAAGCGTAAATAATAAAGTACATAAAACCAACAGCCAACTGAGAAGTAATGGCCTTTTTAATTCCAATATTTTTGGCCTCTCCCAAATTATTTGTGTACCTGAAAATACAAAAATGTATTATTTAAACAAGGCATGACTTTAAACTGGAAAGCTATAATGTGTGCAAATATGTGACATTTGTACCTTTGTATTTCTTTCTGTTGACCTCCAAATGCAACCACAGTCCGGATGGAGGAAAGAACCTCCTCGGCTACAGCTCCAGCTTTTGCATAAGCTGACAACTCCTTACTAGTTAGTGCTACCATCATCTAAAAAAATGTGATAAGTATTAAATGGCGATTCCCACCTCATTGATTAGCTTTAAACATGTAAGCAAAGGTAAATAATTACTATTACCAAATACATTTGCTTGATTTCAGAAATTTCAGAGTAATTCTTAGCTTGTGCTTGTTTAGACAAGCTTCCCAAGGTTACCAACCCTGGTCAGGATGAAGGTCACTCCCTGCTGTGTTACTGCAAAGCTTTGACCCTTTAGAGATCTGTAGCTTTGTGCTTTTCTGATAAAAAACTTCTCCATTACGAATGTCCCTGTAACAATCTCAGCCAGGAATAACAAAGCTGAAATGTTAGTTACTGCTGTAGAACCTCCCACAGCCTGACCAGAGAGTGGGAGGCTGAAGTTGACTGTGAAGAATAGGTCCCTGAAACAGCCATATGGGCAAAACCCTATAAATCAGGCTGGTTTGATTCTGATTGTTCTTATTGTAGTACAATGGAATACTAACAGTTCTAATGTACTTTTTCACATAAGACCGAGAAAGTAGTCTAGGAATAAACTAATCCATTTGTTTTTATATCCGATGTTTGGTTTATGCCTTACTTAATGGACATTTCAGTAATGTTCAATAAAAGTATAATGGCCTATTATAAAAATCTTGTAGGTAGACTAAAAATATTCCACAGTAATATTTTTTACATCTCTGAGTGGTTATTGTTTCTTCTTGTGGAGAGGGAGTCTTATAGTGAGGAAGTGGGCTATATATGGAAGTAAACTGCTTTATTCAGAGAAAACAAAATTTGTATTAGAGCTCTAGCACTGGAGAAGGAGTCTGAGTCTTCTTTCTGTTCTCTCTGGTATGCCAATAGGGAGAGACTTGTCAGTTAAAGGGGTTTTATCACCATAGACTTTGATGGCATATCATTAGGATGGCTCTCCATTCTGTTTTATGGGAGTTCCGAGTTCAGCCGAGCGGTGTGTTTGACTCTGTTCAGAACTCCCATTGAACAGAATGGAGAGCCATGCGCAAGCGCAACCAACTCTTCAGTCTGCTCTGTAACTTTCGGGGGCCCGTTTCCGAGATAAATGTGGGTCCCAGAGGTGGGACATGCAACTATCAGACAGTGAGCAACTAAAAAAATGAATCAAAAGGACATAGGAATTTTTGAAAAAGCATTTCTGCTATTTAGGATACATGAAAATGTTTTGAGGTTCTTAGTTCACATTTTTGATCAAAACTGCTTAAGCCCACCTCCCGATCTTCAAGAGGACCTCAAATACAGGTGGGTTCCTACACTAATGTTTCCTCTCTTTAGGACCTGTTCAGACCTCCATACTTCAGGGAGTGAAGGCACCAGCTACTAAGTAACATTTTCATATATCCTAAATAGCAGACATGCTTTTTCAAAAATTCCTATGTGCCTTTTGATAGTTTTTATAGATGATAGTGTGCTACTGATATTGGAATGTGTATGTATATTGCTGCCACACCAGTGTGCACCTATGCTCATTTTTTTCAAAAATGTTTTTGGATGTGTAAAGCCAAATATGGTTTTCTATCAGACAATGATGGCATAACCTAGTGATAAGTCTTTGGTGGTGAAACCCCTTTAAGCTTAGCCGGCTGGGGAGAAGCTACCCATAAGGCTGCACTCCATGTGTCAGTACACTTCTCCCTGTGTCCAACTTTATCTATGTAGCATTTCAGAGTAAAACACAGCTCACTGCAACAAAGTAGTCTATGGTTTGGGAAGCATGAAATAGATGACCGGTTCCTTTCTTAATGTATTAAACTCTTATTAACCATACTAGTCAGCTCTCCATTTTTTTTTTTTTGGGGGGGGGGAGGACATACTCCCACAAACCTGGTGCAATAGGAGCAGAGTTGATGCCAGGCTTACCCTAACTGGACATTTTAAGGTGGGTCAGGCTGGTCCAAGGGTGGGACGGGAATCTCCCAGATTCAGAAGTTAAGATTGGCAAGTGTGTTATTTACCCAAACAGAATTGAAGGCTTTACCTTGGAACAAATTGCAGTTGAAATTGCCACCAGGGGATATGTGGCCAATATGACCAGGGCAAGTTGCCAACCTTTGATTAGTCCAACTACGAGTCCTCCTACAGCAGATGCAACATTCTGCACAAGGTGTCCGATTTTATCCCCTATTCCATCATTGATCTTGTTGACATCTCTACAAGAACAAACATTGCTGTAAATAACACTGCATATACATTACTACATACATTAATTCATTAGTATAAAACAATAATTCTCTTACTCTGTAAGACGAGTGTTAAGTTCTCCAGATTTGGTAACATCAAACCAACTAATTTCTTGTGACAAAACTGAATGAAAAAACAATTTCCTCATCTTTCTTGTCTGTCTTGCTGCAGCCAAAACCCAAAAAGAAACTTGGATGTATCCACAAATTATGACTCCTGCTCCTATTCCCACGTAGTAGAAGGAAAACCTGGTAATATAAGTGATATCAAAATAGATACAGTTATCATCTTACAACAAAGTGGGGCTAACAATCCTATAAATCCAAATACTTACAGGGACATCTGTTCAGGTAGTGGTTTGAACTTTTCACATTCAGCTGTAAAGTAATAATAAAAATAATAATTTGGGTTGTAATTTATTGTATTGTAATTTAGTAAAGCTTAAAGGGATTTTCCACCTAGGCAGAAAGAGGTAAATGTTACATTGCTGAAGGAACTTGCACTCTCGTTGCTGTTGTATGGTGCAGGAACTAGTCGCCACTGCTCCAAATAACCCCATAACTCCCAAATATCTTCTAAAGGGGAAATGACCAGATTCAAAAGTGGAGATATTCTTATTTAGTCAGCCTTGAGAAACTCATTTATCAGAATATTGACTGGATTATTCTGTGTATTAGTTAATTAGTTTTATTCACATGCAATGACTGTATAGCTTGTTATTTTACAGATAAATATCTTATTATGCTTTGACCTTCTCCAGAAGGAAGGAAACAACCACGGACTAAGAGTAATTTAAGTATGTAGCCAATAAACATAACAGGCCCCTTACCATGGAACCTATAATCCAGACTTTTATTTTATTTTTTTAAATTTGACTAATCACTGAGTGACTTCCTACCCTTTACAATATATTGTATATACCTGAGTATAAGCCGACTCGAATATAAGTCGAGGCACCTAATTTTGCCACCAAAAACTGGGAAAACTTATTGACTTGAGTATAAGCCTAGGGTGGAAAATGCAGCGGCTACTGTTAAATTTCAAAAATAAAAATGGATACCAATAAAATTACATAGGCAGGTTAAGTCAGTTTAATGTCCCCCATAGGCAGGTATAGGCAGTTATAGGCAGTTTATTGTCCCCCTTAGGCAAGTATAGGCAGTTATAGGCAGCTATATGTCCCCCATAGGCAGGTATATGTCCCCCATAGGCAGGTATAGGCAGGTGTAAAAAAAAAAAGACAAAAAAGAATAAAAATACTCAACTCTCTCCCCCACTGCTCCAAGGCTCTCCCTGTGCTCCATCTTCTTCCTGGCACAGGTGGCGTGATGTCATCAAGCCGCGCAGGCTGCTTGCGGCCTTTTGGAGTTCTATTGTGGAGCAGGGAGCGCTCACTCTCTGCTCCACAATAGTGTCTTCAGCTGTATGCACTCTTAGGAGTCACGTACAGCTGAAGTGATCTCCACCGGTGCCAGGACCATGGCAGCGCGCAGATGCCGATGGTGACTCCAGTATAAGCTGAGGAAGGCTTTTTCAGCACATTTTTTGTGCTGAAAAAACTCGGCTTATACCTGAGTATATACGGTAACTTTTAATGATTAAAATAAACATAGATAAATTCACCTCAGTGTGTAGACAAAACACCATAAAGAAGGCACATGTTACTATCAAAAATGAAATGGTTGTATGGACACTGACCAACCTTTTTTTTACCTTCCTGTTTTTCGCATATCAATTTGGCTCCAGCATATCCTGGTAGGTACCAGTAAGAGCAAAATCCTTTATGTTTTAAAAAATCTCCAATTTCTTTTCACAGGGATAAGCAGAAGCAGTGATTAATCTATATCCAGACTCTTGGTGAAGCTACCCCACTCCTCCCCCGAAAAGGGTGACTCCACAAATTTGTTATGTAATGTCCTACTATGACCCTAGGAATAAATTATGTGTAGTAACTGATCTAATGAGCAGACGAGTATTTTGGCTATTGTCCCATTAATAGCTACTCTGCTAATGACTGAGATAGGGTGAGGTGATAGGGATTGAATTTATACCTCACTGCCTTTACTTATCACTTCCAGTAAAGAATTTGAAGTTTATTAAAGGATGGTCAGTGCCTATGCAACCGTTTTATTTTCATTAGTAACGTGTTTTGTGGTGTTTTGTCTACAGATTGAATAGATTTATATATGTATATTTGATATTTATCCTACCATACACTTTAAATGCAACATCATTTTATTTTACATTAGTTAATCTTATATGTTAGTTTTACCCTGTTTTTTTTTTAGGGTATGTTCACACGGCTTTACACGCGTAATTGCGCACGTATATCGCTGCATTTTGCGCTTAATACGCAGTGAGATACGTGCCGCAATTACGGTAATCCATAGCTCTCATAGAGAACTATGGAGTACGCCTCGCCCCCTGTGTGTACAATACGATCATATTATATGAGCGGGGAGATAAGTGACGTCAATTATTCACGCCGATTACGCGCCGCGAGCAATGCATGTCAATGGGGCCGGCGGGCTGTTGGTCCCCCGTGCTTTGGGAATACGCGCGACTCCCAAAACACCCGGCGTATTGCGGCGCGTACTGTTCGTGCCACAATTAGTTTGTGTGAACATTCCCTTATTGAGGATTCTGAAGGATTTTTTCTCTATGCATACAGCAGTTTTGTTCCTCATTTTTGAACATTTGCTGATTTTCCTTATACAGTGCTTGAAATTTTTTGTTTCCCTCTACACAATTGAACCTGTATAAGCCTGTATATAGTATAATTTCAGTAATGGCGATTATAGACCAAAACATTTTTTCATATACTATGTGGTACAGAGGATATTGCTCTGTAGATAAAGATCCCAAGAAGGAAAAACAGAGCTCAGATTCTCAGAAAAATATGTCAGGAACCGTAGCAAAATGAGGTGGGGCTCCATCACATAATGACATAAAAATGAAACAGCAGAAGCATAAGCAGCAAACATTATATGCATGGATAATAGCACCATTTATCAGAAAACTCACATGGCCGAAAACCACCAACTTGTTTTTCACTAAAAAGTTTTCCTTTTAATCCCTGGGCTACAAGCTGCTATAGTTGCTATTTCTATAGTTACACCCATGTATGATGTAGCATTTATACGTGACAACAGCACTCCAATATTGATGCAAATTAAGTAAATGTATTGATAATTCAAAGTCGAGCTCCAGATAAAGATTATACCTGTCAAGGTGACATATCCCATATAGCTACTTTCCCATATGACCATAACCGTCATCTCTCTTGTCCTGCATTTGCTCCTCGTGACATGTCTGAATAAGGTCACCTGACTGAAAAGTCACATACTAATGTGTCACCTTAATTGGAATAATCGCTATCTGGAGCCTGAACATGGATTATCAATAAATGAACTTAAAGGGGTTTTGCCACGAAGTAAAATTGACGTGGGAAGTTTGTAAATTAAATAATAAACATTTTCACCATTCATCATTATTAAAAATTCTGGACCGTTTTTGTCTTAGCTGCTCCTGTAGTGATCCATTGTTTACAGCTTGTCTCCAAGGGATACGACCAGGGTTGAGAGTTTCTAAGTCCTGGTCGCACATGCTCAGACATCACCTCTCCTCTCAGGCAGCTACTGAGTGTTCAAACCCCAGGTGCTGTCATTCTACTCTCATCCTCGGTACGCCTTCGTAATTAGGCAAACCGTGCAAATAAATTAAAAAAAGAAACCTCAATGAGGTCTGTACATTGATAAAGAGAAATAAAATTCACAGGTTTGGTTCCTGCAGAGATTTGAACCGAGAACCCTTGTGTCTGGAGGCAAAAGTTTTACCTCTGAGCTACAATGTAGCTACTTACAGTTCTACACCTAAACAGACCTTTCTTTGACTAAAGAGAGGAAAAGCCTGGTGATGTCATCCTGCTGGGTTACATGATATGCAATTCAAACAAATCACACACGCCCCCTTCTGAGCACACAGAGCTGAAGAGCTGGGTGCAGGATTTATGAAATGAGATCGCGGAAAAACCCCTGTAATTTGAATCAATATTAGAGTGCTGTTGTCACGTAAATATACTACAGTGGACTTTCAGACTTTCAAGAAGCATGATGTAGAAGAGTGCTGCCCAAATATTGATTCCATATATGATGTAGGTTCTAGAGAGTTGTTTGTCTCCCAGTGTCCTAGACCTTCAAGCTGCACCCAATAACTTGAATGGTTCAGGCAGGAGTTGAGAAATATTGCAGAGAAAACTATGATTTGGATTTTGTCTTCCAGGTAAATAACAGTAGAACTTTAAAGATTAGCTGCTGTCATCGGAGATCGAAACACCTTTAGGCTTCGTTCACACGGCTTATTGCTGACGTAATTGCGGGGACGGATTTCGCCCCGCAATTACGTCGGCAGCCGTGCAGCGGGGGTGGGGCGGGGGAGACGGCAGCTCGCCGGCCCCATAGACACTCATTATTCACAGCGCGTACACGCCATAAATAATGTGCATGTCACTTTCTCCCCCCGCGGCGTATTCGCCGAGCGGGGAGAAGAGGCGGAATCCATAGTTCTCTATGAGAACTGTGGATTACCATAATGACTGGGACTGATTTCAGCCGTATTGGAGTGCAAATACGGTGCGCAATACGGCTGGAATCAGCACCCAAATAAGTCGTGTGAACGGGGCCTTAGAATCTTTATCTTTTTTATAATCATAAATAACATGTAGAACATATCAATATGTCGGTAGAACAAAAAAATAATAATAATAGCTTGTCTTACTTGTATTTTGGATTGATGAGTTGTAACATACGATGCTGTCTGTCATTTCACCAAACACAATGAGCATTAGTGGTTGGCATAAACCATTTCCAACAGCTCCAAGAAAGCCAGCAATCATGTAGAATATATCAAGCCGACTGGCATATCGAAACTAATAAATGAAGAGGACAAACACTTAAGGTGACATATATGAAAACTGTATAGGTGTAAAACTTTCTTTGTTGCCCATAGCAACCAATAACAGCTACCCTTTCATTTCATATAGAGCTCTGAAAAAATGAAAGGGACGCCCTGATTGGTTGCTATGTGCAGCAAAGAAAGTTTAAGACCTAGACAGTTTTCATACATAAGGCCCATAATATTTTACAACCGCAGTATTGCTTAAAAGAGAAAGTCTGGTGGTGTCATCTACAGTATAAAACTCTTTTGTGGAATTTAGCAAAGAAGTCAGCTATTAAATTATCAATTCTGACCAGTCTAAATCCTGCAAATGCTGTGCTCTGTGCCCTGATATCTGCCGGTGCCCTGACCTAATGATCTCTATATAACCACCAGTGACAATACTGTCACTGAGTCTATGATCAAGATAGTTGTAATTATTGTATTATCCCCATGGACTTGATAGAATTTTCTCTTTCTACTAGCACACAGGTGTCAAACTGCCGGCCCTCCAGCTGTTGGGAAACTACAACTCCCATCATGCATTTGTATAATCTTTAACAGTGGGAATGATGGGAGTTGTAGTTTCCCAATAGCTGGAGGGCCGCCAGTTTGACACCCCTGTACTAGCAGTATGTATTATATAGTAAAATCTCATACACCGACGCCGCTTCTCTGTAATCAAGTTTAGCCAATTTGACCAGCTTAAAGACTATAGACAACTATAAGAAACAATGATTCTTACATATTTTAGTCATAACCTTTAATTAAAAAAAGAGTTGCAGTTTTAGTGTGCAGTCCTTATCTCTTCATTAGTTTTTAGGTTCCCCAACATCCGATTTTCTCCTAGTCTCAGACTTTTAAATGTTAATTTGTCTTTCCAATCATATCTGCAGGATGTGTGATTAGAAGTCTAGAGTTTTTCATGGGTGCTCTGTTTTCTCTTTACACTTGTACATAGCTTATGTTTCTCCCTTTGAAAATTGCATCATATGTTTTGCCCTCCTCGGATGCTTTCCCTCCTCTCTGCACATTGCAATCTCACCTTCTTCCATTGATAGAAAAGAGGAGGAGAACAGAGAGGGCCATTAGAAAGAGAAGCAGCACTTTTACATATTTGAGATACTACAGGACGATCAGCCAGGGAAAAGACTTACACAGCCTCCACTGCAGCAAAACAGTAGGACATTTTCAATAAATGCTATGTACCTTTCCAGTTAGGGAGCAAATGAACAATAAAAGTATCTATATAATGTATAACTTTATAGGAAAGGATTCTGTATATGATGTTATACACAAATTAAGACCTTTGCTTCTCTCCAGTTAGCGACCTGACTCAATGACTTCCTGCTATCTGTTTACTTTGAATGGTAGCTATCAATTTCTTAGACATCACTTCTCCTCTCAGGCAGCTACTGAGTGTTCAAACTCCAGGTGCTGTCATTCTACTCTTGTCCTCTGTACTCCTTAGTAATTAGACAAACAGTGCAAATAAATAAAAAAAGAAACCTCAATGAAAATCCACAGTTTTGGTTCCTGCAGGGATTTGAACCTAGGACCCTTGTCCTGTGAGGCAAAAACTTTATCTCTGAGCTACAATTTAGCTACTTATAGTTCTGCACATAAACAGACCTTTCTTTGACTAGAGAGAGGAAAGGCATGGTGATGTCATCCTCCTGGATCACATGATATGCAATTCAAAGAAATCACACACGCCCCCTTCTGAGCACACAGAGCTGAAGAGCTGGATTCAGGAAGTATGAAATGAGATCACGACAAAACCCCTTTAAGTATTTTGTTGTTACTTCTAGGACCTTTATGACCACCTGAATTATTTGAGGCATGGACTTTATCACCAATAAAGGACATTCTATATCAAGTTGGTACCAACTTTCTAAAAGAACTTAACAGGTTGACAGATCAGCTTTCCACTATAAATTTGACCTCAACTAATTCTTTTAATTTCCACTATAAATTTGACCTTTGAGTCAGATCTACATTCTTTTCTGGCTATGTTATTGATATGCCTATCCTGAGGTTTGTTGCAAGATGCTTTACCGTCCTAAAGAAAATGGCATAATTATCTCCAAACCCATTTTCTTTGATAGAATGAGAAAAGTGTCCAAAATTTCAATGTCCATCGATAAATTCTATTTCATTCCATTAATTTCTTACAGTTCTTTCACAAACATTGACTCCTGGCTTTTCATTTGTTTTGATCTGAATTTTCTCTTTTCAAGCCATATTGCGTTACATTTTCTTTCCTGATCTGTTAAAATCTTCTTTGGTTTATCCATATGTTTTCCTTTCCTATCCTTCCTATAATGCTTATACCTTCATTGAATATTTCACACAGCTGTCTGGGAGCGATCAACATGTTTAGCTACAATCCTTAGTGGATTTCCCTATTTAAAGAAGTTTTATAATTCTTTCTATTGTTTATACCTTTATCAGTATTTGTTTTAGAACTGCAAATCGCATGTTAAGAGAAAAAATGTCTTAATCTATATGATCTGGAAAACATGCAATTAATTAAATTACCTTTTTCCATGAATTTGTGGTGTGTTTCACAAAGCCAAAATGTTATAAAAAGGGATGACTTAAACATTGGGCCTGATTTAAAATGATCAAAATTGTCTTTGTTGCCCATAACAACCAATCAGAATTCAGCTTTACATTTTTCAGAGCAGTTTAAAAAAATGAAAGCTAGCCTCTGGCTGCTAACTATGGACAACAAGCACAGTCTTTGTATTAGACAGTTTTGATAAATGAGGCCAAGTGTTCTGTGCCATACCTGTGATTTGTATACTTGCTACAAAGTTAAAAACTAGGTGACTATCCGACTGGTATTTGTCCGGTTTTCGTGCCGTGGACACACGGCCGCGGGACGACGGCTTTTCTCCACGTTGAGCGGAGAAAAGCCCTCCCCCTTCACATTCACTTGTTCATATTTGTTCATCGGTTTTCGGACGGAAGAATGAACAAGTAGAATGTTTTTTGGGCGTTCGGTCTGAAAAACCGACGGGCAGAAAACCCGTGCAGTGGTGACTGCTGCACGGGTTTTCATAGAGCCCATTGTAAAAATTTGCGGCTGGTTTTTCAGACGGTTTGCGGTTTTGCAAACCATCTGAAAAACCGTCTGCAAACCAGTGCCGTGGGGACATGGCCTAAATCTGGAGATTTCACAGTTTTTGACAGTGGTTGTAAATCTTTATACAGTAAAGGAAATAATTATTTGACCCCTTGCTGATTGTGTAAGTTTGCCCACTGACAAAGACATGAACAGTTTATAATTTTTAAAAATTAAAAATTAATTTTAACATTGAGAAATAGAATATCAAAAATAAATTCAGAAAATACTTGTATTTTAAATCAATAAATGTTATTTGCAAATTTTTCAGTGAGAAATAAGTATTTGATCCCTCTGGCAAACAAGACTTAATACTTGATGGCAAAACCCTTGTTGGCAAGCACAGCAGTCAGATGTTTCTTGTAGTTGATGATAAGGTTTGCACACATGTCAGGAAGCATTTTGGTTCACTCCTCTTTGCAGATCATCTCTAAATCATTTAAGATTTTGAGGCTGTCGCATGGCAACTCAGAGCTTCAACTCCCTCCATAGGTTTTCTATGGGATTAAGGTGTGGAGACTGGGTATGTCACTCCATGACCTTAATGTGCTTCTTTTGGAGCCACTCCTTTGTTGCCTTGGCTGTATGTTTTGGTTCATTGTCTGTCTTGGTGGAGGGAAGGAGGTTGTCACTCAGGATTTTACGGTACATGGCTCCATCCATTCTACCATTGATGCAGTGTAGTAGTTCTTTTGCCCTTTAGAAGAGAAACACCCCCAATTTCATAATGTTTCCACCTCCATGCTGGAATTTGGGGACGGTGTTTGTGGGCATGGCAGCTTTCTCTTCCTCAAAACACGGTGATTTGGGTTTAAAGCCAAAGAGCTAATTTTTGTCTCTTTGCCATAGCCCTTCCCCCAAATCACCCTAATACCCCGGTTTTCACTGGCAAACTCAGGGGCCCTGCACATGTCCCCTTCTTGGCGGGGGCCCTTGGGGGCACTGCAGGTTTTTTAAACCCATTATGTGTTCCCAGTGGTTTTTCTTGGTGACTGTGGCCCAGTCCCTTTGAGATCTTAACAAGTTCCCCCCGTGTATTTTTAGGCTGATCTTCCCTTCCCATATCAAGGATACCCATAGGTTTGAGATTTTGCATGGTCCCCTAGAAAATTCGATTGACAGTCATTTTGTTTTCTTCCCATTTCCTTTTTTTGCCAACATTTGCCCCCTTATCGGTTTCCAGCGTCTTATTAGGGTTTTTTGTAGCCCATTACAGCTTTGGAGGTCTATGTTTGTAATGGCACCCTTAGAAAGCTCTGTGGTCTTGCCTTTGTTGTAGAGTTAGAGTTGATTGATTGTTTAAATTGGTTGGGACAGGAGTCTTTTATAAAGGTGTTATTTAGACAGTGTCTTTAATGAGGTAAAAAAGTTAATTTTGAGCATCTAACGGTCTGTTGGAGCAGAATTTTAATGGTTGGTAGGGGATCAAATATTATTTCTCTCAGCAAAATGCAAATAAATTTATTAATTTATACAATGTGATTTTCTAAATTTTTTTTTGGGGGATATTCTATCCCTAAATGTTAAAAAATTAAACCTACCCTTAAAATTATGGGGATTTTCATGTCTTTGTAAGTGGGCAAATTTAAAAAGCAAGGATCAAAAAAATTTATTTCCTTCACTTTACCTGTTACTACAGCATTATTTGTTCTATGGATATTTTTTGGAAAACACAATTTGATAAATGTACTGTGTGAATAAACTTACAATTTTAAATGTCCCAACTGCTTTTGTTTTTTCTTTTTTCTTATTGCCTTCTTGATCCCTAGAGAAACATTTAAAAAATTTAGTAATCACTCCCGGTGGATAGTAGTGATAGATGATGTGATAGCGAAGATAGATAGATGATAGATGTTTTTTGAGATTTAAATTTTCTTATTATAAAGTATCTGCCATTTTTTCATGTGTTACCTAGTTGTACTTTCCAACTGTTATAAAAACACCTGCCTTGATAAAAACTAATGTATAGTACTTAAAGCTGATAGAAAATCTGAACAGCCACTTTCTGAACAACTTGCTTATGGTCGGTCAACGAAGATTGTTGTTGTAGACAGCAATACCATTAACACAGCAATATCTGCCTTGGCTTTTTGGCTTTTAGGCAGCAAATTACTTGAGCGTGCCCCACAGAGTACAAATCTACTTTGTTGTAAACAACTTTCTAACAATTCCAATAACCATACCTAAAAGGGATGGTACACTATGGACCTAAAGGAGGCTGCCGCTGATAATAGCTTACCCCACTAGGTGTGGTTTGGACTTGGAGCAAAACAGCAAGCTCCTCTAGTGCTGACTAAGCTCTGTTTTTCTGATGCTCTCACTTTACAAAACAGAGCCTTGAAGTCCCAAAAACCACATGGGTTATGCACATGCCTCAACCTCACCTCAAGATGTTAAGGCTTAATGATTCTGCCACTATCCTGTAGTTTCCAGCTATGTGAAACACCTCCATTGATACAAACCAATAATGCACAGTAGTTTAAAGTTGGTATACTCTAGATAATCTTAACAGCCACTTTCTGAACAACTTTTTATGCTAGATCTAATGTTGTTATTGTGGACAGCAATATTCTGCCTTGGATTTTAGTCAAACACCTGGGAAACACCATAAACAGACCTCCCACAATCTTGTAAAATTTTTTTTTGGATATGCCCGTAAAACACAAATTTACTTTGCTATAAAAAAACTTTCTAAATATTCCAGTGACTACACTTCAAAGGAGTAGTAACCTTTGGGTCTAAGGCAGCCTGCCCCTATCACAGCCTGGCTCGTTAGGCATAGTTCAGCCTTTTTTTTCTCTCACAGCCCAACAGCAAGCTCCTCGGGGAAAATGACTAAGCCAGGACTCTCCTTTTCCCTCAGGATCGCTTTTATGCTTTCATGCAACACAGCCTCAAGATGACAAAAACACATGGTTTAAGTACATGTCTCAGTCCCACCCAAAGATGCCAAAATGCAGTGCATCTGTCATTACAATATCCACAGTCAGTGGGCACAAAACAATGAACCAACTGTCAAAATTCCTTTATGGAATGATTTCCCCCAAACTTTGTGCTCTTGGTGTCTTCTTTAAACCCAAGAATACTGAACCACATTTAGACGGGGGTTCCCAGTTATAATCCCCGTTAAAGGGTTGCCCGACTTTCCCTGGGGTACTGCTTTATCTTTAAGTCAGTATAACAGCAAACAGTGTCATAAAATCCCCACACTAGACTACAAAAAGAGTAAAGGCAAACACAGCAGTTCCCCTTTAAATGGGTTTTTCACAAAAGTGATTAGTTTAAACATTAGACACAGGTAAATAAAAAACTTTTCAAATCATTTTGGGTTTGATTTTGCTTTTTTTGCAGTGGAGGAGATTTTATCTCCTCCTAGTTTCACAAGTTCTTAGGTTTACCCTACTCTCTGTGCTCTTATTGCTCTAGCTGCCCTATCAGACCATGGTGCAGTCACTCCCTGTTAAATGTTATCAGTAAGACAAGAGCTTGCTGTTTCATGTTACTGACAAGCTTTGACCCTTTAGAGCTCTGTAGTCTTGTGTAGTACAGTTTACAAAAAATTTTGCACTATGTTGCCTTTAAAGGTTTATTGGGGAAAAGCAGAATGATAAGCCCTAATGTTGACACCCCTTTAAAATTTTTCTAAAATCCCCCTTTTTATAAAACTGTAGCTATGTAATGTTCTCTGTAGTTATACTGTACCTGTTGGTGTCTTTTGCTTCTTCCATTAAGATCTCTGTGTTAGGATAATTATTATTCATCTTCGAGTCAGGTTCTTTCACTTCGGTCATGTTTTCTTTCACTTTGGTCACAACCTAGAAAATCACTGTGTACAATACAATAAAATTGAAAATTTTAATATTTGAAATGTTTAGCTTAGCTTGAAGGAAAATAATTTTATAGAACTTTTTGAAACGATGTTACTTCTAGGTGAATTTGTACATCTGTAATACAATATCTTAAATATGGCTGTGTTATGGTCATATAAAACTGATCTAACAAATGTTAGAATTTGTCTTTTGACCCCGAATTAAAAGTTTTCCTTTTAGTGTGTTGTGTTAATAAGATCGAGAAAAAAACCCTTTTAAAATGGGAAGGGCATATCACTTAGGGCCCGTATTCACAAGGCTTATTCAAGCCGTAATTGCGGGAGGATTTCGCCGCAGTTACGGCTTTAAAATGGGGGCAGGGGGCCGCGGCGGGGGAGCTGCTTGCCGGCCCCATAGACACTGCATTATCTACGGCGTGTACTCGCCGTAAATAATGTGCATGTCGCTTTCTCCCCTCGAGTGGGGAGGAGCGACGGAATCCACAGTTCTCTGAGCTTGGCGAGTTTTCATCTTGACTTTTTCTGTGCTTCCTTCCACCTGTCCTTCTAATGCGTTTTTTGGACCCCTTTTGTTCTTTTTCTTCGGTTGACCCCGTTGAAGCTGAGCAGTGGCATTAGAAATAAGATCATCTGCGGAATCATTGTTGTAATCTGTGGTAGAACCTGAGTCCATCGAGTCACAGCTCACTCTTCTTTGTTGGAAATTACGAGCATCTTGCGATCTACGTTTCAGGATGGACCTGGGGGTGGAGAAATCTGATCCCCAATCGTATACTATATCCTGTTCGTAGTCTTGGAGGTTCTTTTGGTTTCCATAAGTGAGCTCTCAATTTTCTCAATATTTTTATCAACCTGTTTCATTGCAGTGTCAAATTGGTCGGATTCAACAAGAGACTGCAGTTCTTCTTTAACTTTAAGAATCTCCGCAGAGACCTGCTTTAACTTAATATCCTCATATTTCACAATTAGAGCCATGAGGTTTAATGAACAGGAAGAAAGAATTTGATTCCATTCGGTTGCAAAGTCCTTAGAAAAATTAGTTGTAGGAATCTTCCTCAGGCGTAAACCACGCGGCACTACTGATGTAGTTAGATAATGTGGTGTGATCCCACCAGACATTACCCCAGTATCCATGTTTAATATGTGGCAGGCTTGTGCTGTCACTAAACAGTTTTAGAAAGAGACCTTTACTTTCTTTAACATCCTTACAGGAAAACATTTTTTGTCTCTTATCTGGTCCTGCTTCCTCAATCAAAAAATCATTCCTACATTATAATCTAAACATGGCAAAAATATTATACCCTGTCAATGGAGGTTAGTTATAGCTCTTTCCTAAATTGAGGATAGACGTTGGTTATTCTAAGAGATAGAAAATTCATTGTAGCTGATATTAACCCATACATGCCAACTCTCCCGATTTGGGCGGGAGTTTCCCACAAATGGAGTTCACCTCCCGCCCCCCCAGAAGAGTCAATGAACCTGCTGGCAGCAGGGGTTCTTTAAACGAGGGTGGCGTCGGACTAGCGTCAGGACACTGCCCAGGTGCCGCCGGGCCGTTCTCATTTACTCTGCTTTACAACGGCCGTGCAGAGTCAGTCAGCAGCTGCACTCTCGGTGCAGCTGCCAGTACAGGGAGGAGGCAGGAGGGGTCATTCCCTCTCCTTCTTCTCCCCTGTATGTACAGCATCCGGTGAGCGCTGTACTTACAGATCAGCATCGCAGGCCGACCAGGAGATCTTGGGAGCTGGATGCGCTGCAGAGACCCTGGTAGGGTAAGTACTTTTTATTATTTTATTTTTATTAGCTATAAGGGGCACTACCTGGAAATAAGTGGCATCTACCTGGCAATAAGGGGCATCTACCTGGCAATAAGGGGCACTACCTGGCAATAAGGGGCACTACCTGGAAATAAGGGGCACTACCTGGCAAGAAGGGGCACTACCTGGCTATAGGGGGCACTATCTGGCTATCGGGGGCACTACCTGGCAATAAGGGGCATCTACCTGGCAATAAGGGCCACTACTTGGCTGTAAGGGACACTACCTGGATACAGGGGCCACTATCTGGCTATTGGGGGCACTATCTGGCTATCAGGGGCACTATCTGGCTGTAAGGGGCACTACCTGGCTATAGAGGGCACTATCTGGCAATTGGGGGCACTATCTGGCTATCGGGGGCAGTATCTGGCTATCGGGAGCACTACCTGGCAATAAGGGACTCCTGGCATAAGGGGCACTACCTGGCTATAGGAGGAACACCTGGTACGGGGGGCCACTCCTGGCATAGGACACTATTGGCAATAAAGGGCACTATCTGGCTTTAAGGGTTAGTATCTGGCTATTGGGGGCACTACCTGACTATAAGGGGCACTACCTGGCTATAAGGGGCACTACCTGGCAATAAGGGGCGCTATCTGGCAATCGGGGGCACTATCTGGCTATCGGGGGCAGTATCTGGCTATCGGGAGCACTACCTGGCAATAAGGGGCACTACCTGGCAATAAGGGGCACTACCTGGCTATAGGAGGCACTACCTGGCTACAAGGGGCACTACCTGGCTATCAGGATCACTATCTGGCAATAGAGGGCACTATCTGGCTTTAAGGGTGAGTATCTGGCTATTGGGGGCACTACCTGACTATCGGGGCACTACCTGGCTATAAGGAGCACTACCTGGCTATAAGGGACACTATCTGGCTATTGGAGGCACTACCTGGCTATAAAGGGCACTAACTGGCTATAGAGGGCACTACCTGGCAATAAGGGGCATCTACCTGGCTATAAGGGGCATCTACCTGGCAATAAGGGGCATCTGCCTGGCTATAGGGGGCACTACCTGTCAATAAGGGGCGCTATCTGGCTATCAGGGGCACTGCCTGGCTATAAGTGGCACTACTTGGCAATAAGAGGCATCTACCTGGCTATAAGGGGCATCTACCTGACAATATGGGGCACTACCTGGCAATAGGGGCACTGTCTAGAAATAAGGGGCACAATCTGGCAATAAGGGGCACTAGCTGGCTATATGGGGCTCTACCTTGCAATAAAGGGCACTACCTGGCTATACGGGGCACTACCTGGCAATAAGGGGCATCTACCTGACTATAAGGGGCATCTACCTGGCTAGTGGGGGAACTAGCTGGCTAGTTGGGCCAGCTTCCTGGCTAAAGGGGGCACTACTTGGCTATAAGGGGCACTATCTGGTTATAGGGAGCATCTACCTGGCTATAAGGGGCACTACATGGTTATAGGGAGCATCTACCTGGCTATAGGGGGCACTGCCTGGCTATAAGGGGCTACTGCCTTGCTAGTGGGGGCAACAACCTGGCTAGTGGGGGAAGCTACCTGACTAGTGGGGGCAGCTACCTGGCTATAAGGGGGCAGCTACCTGGCTATAATGGGGCAACAACCTGCTAGAGGTGTCTACCACTATATGGTCACTGTATAGTAGAAATATTGATTGTAATGGTTTAGGTTCAGGCATAGTTTGGCACTATCACCCAGCTCTCCTGGATGCTGAATAGGCTAGACAATGTTCAGGAAAGCTGGGTGACGCCAAAACTCTAATTTAGCTTTCTTCCAGAGTCATTACACAGTTAGGTGGAGTGGGTGTGGCTTTGTCAGAGGGGGCGTGACTCACCAACAAGATGGGCGTGGTCATGTACATTTTCAGAATTGCATGTAATTTCTTTGATCGCATCCGCAAGATGGACCCGACAGGCGCGATGCAAACACGCAGCGGCGATCTCTCATGTGAATGCCGCTGTGTGTCTGTCATTGCGGGCAGTGATAAAGTCACTGCTAATTGTTAGATGCGTCTCTGGTTTCCGTTCTGGTGGACCCAAAGACGCATCAGAAAAGCGGATGTTCACACGGATGCAAGACGCCATGTGAACATACCCTTATTGTAACTGGCAGTATTTGAAGTAAAAACAATATAAACAATCTAGGACCTTTTTCTCTCACCACCTCTCAAAGAAACATAAAGACCGACATGAACCATATCTTAAATAAAAGGGACAAAACTCTTTGTTTCAGTTCTAATAGAACGACTTTCCTTCCTATGCAAGACATATACATATAAGCTTTAAGTTTGAGAGACAAAGCGCCATGTGTATGAAAACTGTCTGGGTGTAAGACTTTCCTTGTTGCCCATAGCAACCAATCAGAGCACCCCTTTCATTTCATATAGTGCTCTGAAAAAATTAAAGAGGGGCTCTGATTGATTGCTATGGGGAACAATGACGGTCTTAGACTTAGGAAGGGGAACATCTCTCCTTGAGGAGAGCACCGAACAAACGGCGTGTAGAGATTTGTTTTGCCTTTTCGCACTCTACGAAGCATCTGCATATCACAAGGCATTGTGGGAAAAGGGCTGAGAAGCCCACAGCGCCCTCTGTTGGATGTAACAAATCCTCAATTTGCTTTTGAATTACTAGGTCTTGAGAAAGCAAAAAGGATTTTAGCCAAGCCAGTATCTCTCATCTGTCTTAGACTTAGACAGTTTTCATACATATCTCTAAAAGTATCTACATTTTCTCTGCATTTTGAAATCATATAAAATTTGGAAAATTTGATCTTCAGATCTGAATAGGACACTATTATTTTTTAAAGTTAAAATTAAGAATAAACAGCTTGAGTAATGTTAAGGTACAGCTCCACAGACTTACAGAGGATGAATAAAATCAAAACTTTACAAAGCCTATAGAAACTATAAAGATAGTGAAAGTGTGTGAGACTATGTCCATCTGTATGTAATGTGCACTTTTATATTCTCATCTCATCCCACCAATAAGCCCTAGGTATTGGATGATATTAAATAAACTTCAGGTGACTCAAAGGATGACACAAAATGAAAGGAAAAAGTGGACTCCTCTCACCTTGATAATACTGTAAGCTTCGTAAGCATATAGTACGTATAGCTCATAAAATGGCTGAAACTATGGCTAGTACAGGAGAGCTGACATTTCCCCTTTTTCTATAAATGGCAAAATTGGGGTTTTGGCCCCTCAAAATTTTAAAAATTTTGGTACAAAAGTGGAAGCACTTTGAAAGGGAAAAAATGCGGGAAAAATTCATTCTCCGTATACCCCAAAAGTTTCAGCCTTTTTAAATGAGCTATACTTTCTATATGTTTAAACAAAGTTACAGTTTTTATAAAGGTAAAGGGATCCATTTTTTCCCCTTTTTTTTGTGCCCACCCCTTTGGGGTTTCCCTGAAGTTTTTTTTAAAATATCATCCAAAAACCTGGGCTTATTGGTGGGTTGAGAGAAAAATAAAAAAGGCACATTAATACGGGATGGCCCCAAAAGTCTCACACACTTTCACTATCTTTAAAAGTTTCTATGGGGTTTTTGAAAAAAGGTTTTGTTTTTTATTCTCCTCAAAAGGTCTGGGGAAAGCTGTACCTTAAAAAATTACTCAAGCTGTTTATTTTTAAATTTTTAAACTTAAAAAAATTAATAGGGGCCCTATTCAGATCTGAAGTTCAAATTTTCCAAATTTTTAATATAAATTTAAAAAATCCCGGAGGAAAATGAAAAGATTTTTTAAAGAGATATGTATGAAAACTGCCCTAAGTCTAAGACAGATGGGAGAAACGGGGCTTGGCAAAAACCCTTTTTTGCTTTTAAAGCCCTAGTAATTCAAAAAGAAAAATTGGGGAAAATTTTTTAAAACATCCAAAAGGGGCGCTGTGGGCCCTTCTCACCCCCTTTTGCCACAATGCCTTTTTAATATGCAGATCCCTTGGGGAAAGGGGGCAAAAGGCAAAAAAAAATTTCTCTACACGCCGTTTGGTTCGGGGGCCCCCTAAAGGGAAAGAGTTTTGTTCCCCTTCCTAAGTTTAAAAAGACCGTCTTTGGGGTTCCCCATACAACCCAATCGACCCCCTTTTTTTTTTTTTCAGGCACTAATGAAAGGGAAAGGGGGTTTCCCCAAAAAGGGTTTTGCTTTTGGGCAAAAAAGGGAAAAGGTTTTTCACCCGGGAACCCCCCCCATTGTTTTCATACACGGGGCGTTTTGTTCTCAAATTTAAAAGTTAAATATGTAAGGTTTTTGCATGGGAAAGGGAAAGTGGTTCTTTTTGAACTGAAACAAAGGGGTTTTGCCCCCTTTTATTTACGATATTTTTTCATTTTCGGCCCTTTTTTTGTTTCTTTTGAAGGGGGGTGAGAGAAAAAGGTCCTAGATTGTTTATTTTGTTTTTACTTCAAATACTGCCATTTACAAAAAGGGGAAATGTTCACATGGCGTCTTGCATCCGTGTGAACATCCGCTTTTCTGATGCGTCTTTGGGTCCACCAGAACGGACCCAGAGACGCATCTAACAATTAGCAGTGACTTTATCACTGCCCGCAATGACAGACACACAGGGGCATTCACTTTGAGAGATCGCCGCTGCGTGTTTCCCATCGCGCCTGTCGGGTCCATCTTGCGGATGCGATCAAAGAAATTACATGCAATTCTGAAAATGTACATGACCACGCCCATCTTGTTGGTGAGTCACGCCCCCTCTGACAAAGCCACACCCACTCCACCTAACTGTGTAATGACTCTGGAAGAAAGCTAAATTAGAGTTTTGGCGTCACCCAGCTTTCCGGGAACATTGTCTAGCCTATTCAGCATCCAGGAGGAGCGGGAGATAGTGCCAAACTATGCCTGAACCTAAACCATTAACAATCAATATTTCTACTATACAGTGACCCTATAGTGGTAGACACCTCTAGCAGGTTTTGCCCCTTATAGCCAGTTAGATGCACCCTTATAGCCAGGTACTGCCCCCACTAGTCAGGTAGCTTCCCCACTAGGCAGGTTGTTGCCCCCACTAGCCAGGCAGTAAACCCCTTATAGCCAGGCAGTGCCCCCTATAGCCAGGTAGATGCTCCCTATAGCCAGGTAGTGCCCCTTGTAGCCAGGTTGATGCTCCCTATAACCAGATAGTGCCCCTTATAGCCAGGTAGTTCCCCCTTTAGGGAAAGGCTTGGCCCAACTAGCCAGCTAGTTCCCCACTAGCCAGGTAATGCCCCTTATAGTCAGGTAGATGCCCCTTATTGCCAGGTAGTTACCCCGTATAGCCCGGGAGTGCCCTTTATTGCCAGGTAGAGCCCCATATAGCCAGCTAGTGCCCCTTATTGCCAGATTGTGCCCCTTATTTCTAGACAGTGCCCCTATTGCCAGGTAATGCCCCATTTTTGTCAGGTAATGCCCCTTATAGCCAGGTAGATGCCTCTTATTGCCAGTTTGTGCCCCTTATAGCAGCGTTGCCCCTGATAAACCAGGGTAGCCCCTTATTGACAGGTAGTGCCCCCTATAGCCAGGCAGATGCCCCTTATTGCCAGGTAGATGCCCCTTATAGCCAGGTAGATGCCCTTATTGCCAGGTAGTGCCCCCGATAGCCAGATAGTGCCCCTTATAGCCAGATAGTGCCACATATAGACAGATAGTGTCCCTTATAGCCAGGTAGTGCTCCTTATAGCCAGGTAGTGCCCCGATAGTCAGGTAGTGCTCCCAATAGCCAGATACTGCCCCTTAAAGCCAGATAGTGCCATTTATTGCCAGATAGTGATTCCTATAGCCAGGTAGTTCCCCTTGTAGCCAGGTAGTGCCTCCTATAGCCAGGTAGTGCCCCTTATTGCCAGGTAGATAACCATTATAGCCAGGTAGTGCTCCCGATAGCCAGATACTGCCCCCAAAAGAGATAGTGCCCCAAAGCCAAAGTGCCCCAATTGCCAATATTCCCCTTATACCAGTATGCCCTTTGTTTAGGTAGTGCCCCCAAACCGGATATCCCTTAAAGCCCGATAGTTTTTC